>CAKJTW010000208.1:125000-217500 GCA_917880005.1 Nanger dama | reverse complement strand
CATTAGCCCTAGCCGTAACCCAAGCCCCTAGCACTAGCCCTAAACCGTAAACCCCAACCCTAGCCTAACCCTAGCGCTAACCCTAACCCTAAACCGTAAACCCTAACCTAACCCAAACTAGCCTTAACCCTAACCCCAAAACTAGCCCTATCCCCTAAACCTAACACTAACCCTAACCCAAACCCTAACCCCAAACCCTAACACTAACCTCAACCCCTAATCCTACCCCTACCCCTGCCGCTAACCCTAAACCTAACCCCAACTCCTAACCCTAAACCTAACCCTATTCTAACCCTAAACCTAAATCTAAACCTCTTCTAACCATAACCCTCACAGTAACGCTAACCCTAACCTTACCCTAGCCCCAACCCAAACCCTAACCGTAAACCTACCCTAACCCTAAACCTAACCCTAACCCGAACACTAACCCCAACCCTAACCCTAACACTAACACTAACCTTAAACCTAAACCTAAATCTAAACTAATCTTAACCCTAACCCACTAACCAATAACACTAACCCTAACCCTAAAGACTAACCCCAACCCTAAACCCTAACCCCAACCCCAAACTTTGCCCTAGCCGTAGCCATAGCCCTAGCACTAGCCCTTGCCTTAAACCTAGCCATATCCCTAACCCTAACCCTACCCCTACCCCTAACCCTAACCCAACTCAAACCCTAACCCTAACCCTAGCATCAACACTAACTGTACCCCTACCTCTACACCTAAACCTAGCCCTAAACACTAACCCTAATCCTAACCCAAACCTAACCCTAATACTAACACTAACCTCAAACCCTACCCCTACCCCTAAACCTAAACCTAGCCCTACCCTTACCCCTAACCCTAAACCTAACCCAACCCTAACCATAACCCTACCACTATCCCTAACACTAATCCTAACACTGAACCCTAACCCTAACCCTAACCACAACCCCCTAACATACCCCTTCCCTCAAACCTAACCCTAACCCTAAACAATGAACCTAACCCTAACCCTAAACCCTAACTCTAACCCTAAACTAACCTTAACCCTAAATCTTAATCCCAAAATCTAACCCTATTCTAACCATAACCCCAAACTTAAACCTCTTCTACCCTAACCCTAACAGTAACACTAGCCACCAACCCAACCCTACCCCTACCCCTAAGCCTAAATGTAACCGTAGCCCTAGCCCTAGCCCTAGCCCTAAAGCTAACCTTAAACCCTAATGCAACCCTAACCCTAACCCTAACTCTATCCCTCACCCTATCTCTAAACCATCAACCCTAACCCTAATCCCAACCCTAAACCTAACGCTAACGCTAACCCCAACGCCAACCCGGACCCTAACACTACCCTAACCCTAAACTTAACACTAACCCTAACACTAAGCTTAACCCTAACCCCTAACCATAACCATAACCCTTACCAATAACGCTAACCCTAACCGTAAAGCCTAACCCTAACCGAACCCTAACCCTAACCCTATCCCTAAACCCTAAACCCTAACACTAACACTAACCCTAACCCCTAACCCTAACCCTAACCGAAATCTCAACTCTAAACCTAACCCTAACCCTAACTGTAACCCCTAACACTGTTCTAACCCTAACCCAAAATCTAAACTTCTTCTAACCCTAACCCTAGCCCTAACAGTAACACTAACCCTAAAACTAACCCCAACCCCAATCTCAATCCCAACCCTAACCCTAAACATAACCTAACCCTAAACCTAACCCTAACCGTAACACTCACCCTAACCCTAAACCTAACACTAACACTAAAACTCACCCTAACCCTAACCCTAAACTCTATCCCTCACTCTAACCCTAACCCTAACCCTAACCCCTAACCCTAATGGTAAACGTAACCCTAACCATAACCGTAAACCTAACCCTTACACTAACTCCTAACCCAAAGAGTAACCCTAACCCTAGCACTAATCCTAACCCTAACCCTAAACCCTAACACTAACCCTAACCCTAAACTCTACACACTAATCCTAATCCTAACCCTAACCCTAACCCTACTCAAACCCTAAAACCTAAACCTAAACCTAACCCTAAACCCTAACCCTAACATTAACCTTAACCCCAAACCCTACACTTTAACCCTAACGCTAATCCAACCATAAACCTAACACTAACCCTAACAAGAAGTCCTAAATCTACCCCTACACCTAACCCTAACCCTAACACTGACCCTAACCAGAAACCTAACCCTAACCCAATCCTAACCCTAACCCTAAGACTAACATCAACCCCTAATCCTACCCTTACCCCTAACCCTAACCCTAAGCCTAGCCCCAAACCAAACCCTAACCATGAACCTACCCTAACCCTAACAATAACCCCAACCCTAACACTAACACTAACACTAACATTAAACCTAACCCCTAAATCTAAACTAACCCTAACCCTAACCCTAACCCTAATCAACACTAACACTAACCCTAACCCTATCACTAAACACTAACCCTAACCCTAAACTTTGCCCTAGCCGTAGCCCTAGCCCCGGCACTAGCCCTTGCCCTAAACCTAGCCCTATACCTAACCCTACCCTTAACCATAACCCTAACAAAACCCTAACCCTAACCCTAACCCTGGCAACAACAATAACTGTACCCCTATCCCTACCCCTAACCCTAACCCTAAACACTAACCCTAACCCTAACCCAACCCTAACACTAACCCTAATACTAACTTCAACCCCTACCCCTACCCCTACCCCTAAACCTAAACCAAACCCTAACCTTAATCCTAACCCAACCCTAACACTAATCCAACCATAAACCTAACACTAAACCTAACACTAACCCTAACAAGAAGTCCTTAATCTACTCCTACACCTAACCCTAACCCCTAAACTTAACCCTAACCTTAGCTCTAGCACTATCCCTAGCTCTAACCCTTTCCCCTATCCCTATCCCTAACCGTAACACTTACCCTAAACCCTAACCCTAACCTTAACCCTAACCCTAACCATAACTGTAACCCTAACCCTAACCCTAACTCCTTAACCTAAGAGTAACCCCAACCCTAACACTAATCCTAACCCTGACGCTAAACTCTGACACTAACCCTAACCCTAAACTCTAACCAAAAACCTAACCCTGCCCTAATCCTAACCCTAACCCTCACACTAATGCTAACCCTAAACCCTAAAAACCTAACCGTAATCCTAACCCTAACGCTAACCCTATCCCTAAAATCTAACCCTTACCCTAACCCTAGCCCTAGTACTAGCCCTAGCTCTAATCCTAGCCATAGCTCTAAACCTAACCCTAACCCTAACACTAAACCCAACCCCAACCATAACCCCTACCCTAAACCTAAACTTAACCCTAACCTTAACCCCTAACCCTAGCCCTAGCCCTACCCCTAGCTCTAACCCTAACCCTAACCATAAACCCTAAACCCTAACCCTAATGATAACCCTAACACTAACCCAAACCTAACCCAAACCCTAACCACAACCCATACCCCTTCCCTTTCCCCAAAACCTACCACAACCCATAACCCTAACCCCTAACCCTAACTCGAACCCGTAACGTTAAAACTAACCCCAAACCTAAACCTCTTCTTACCCTACAAAAGAGTAACGCTAACCCTAACCCTAACCCCAAATCCAACCCTAACCCTAACCCTACCCTAACCCCAACCCTAACCCTATCCCTAAACCTAACACTAGCCCTAGCCCTAGCCCTAAACCTATCCCTAACCCTAACCCAACCCTAACATTAACCCTAACTCTATCCCTCACCCTATCCCTAAACCATAAATCCTAACCCTAACCCTAACTCTAACCCTAAACCTAACGCTAATGCTAAACCCAATGCCAATCAGATCACTAACCCTACCCTAACGCTAAACTTAATCCTAAACCTAACACTAACCATAACCCTAACGCTAACCCTAACCAATAACGCTAAATCTAAACCTAAAGCCTAACCCTAACCGCAACCCTAACCCTAATCCTAAACCCTAAACCCTAAGCCTAATCCTAACCATAACCCTAACACGAAGCTATACCCCTCCCCTATCCCTACCCGTAACCCTCACCCCAAAACCTATACCTAACATTACCCCCTAACCCTATCCATAGCCCTAACCCTACCATAACTCTAACCCTAACCTTAGCCCTAACCGAACCCTAACCCTAAACCTAACCTAACCCAAACCCTAAATTCTAAAGGCTAATCGTAACCCTAATGCCCTAATCCTAACCCTAACCCTATTCTAACCCTAACCCTAACCCTAAACCTCTTCTAACCCTAATCCTAAAACTAAAGCTAACCATAACCATAACCCTAACCCAAACACCAACTCTAACCCTAACACTACCCTAACCTTAAATATAACCCTATTCTAACCCCAACCCTAAATCTAAACTTCTTCTAACCCTAACTCTAACAGTAACACTAACCCTAACCCTAAAACTAAACCCAACCCCAACCCTAACCCTAAACATACCCTAACCCTAAACTTAACCCCAACCCTAACACTAAGCCCAACCCTAACCCTAACACTAACACTATCACTAACACTAACGTTAACGCTAACCCTAAATCTAACACTAACCTTAACCCTAACCCTAACCCTATCCCTAACCCCTAATGCTAACCCTAAACCTAAAGCCTAACACTAACCCTAACCCTAACCCTAAACTCTACACCCTAACCCTAACCCTAACCCAAACATAACCCAATCCCTAAAACTAATCAGAAGTCCTAACCCTACCCCTACCCCTAAACCTAACCCCTAAACATAATCCTAACCCTAACTCCAAACCCTAGCCCTAGCACTATCCCTAGCTCTAACCCTATCCCTAGCCCTAACCCCTAACCCCAACTCTCCAACCCTAACCCTAACCCTAAACCCAAACCCTAACTTTAACCCTAACCCTAACCCAACCCTAACCCAAACACTAACCCTAACCCCTAGCCATACCGCTTCCCCTACCCCTACACATAACCCTAACCCCTACCCCTAACCCTAACCCTAATCCTAAGCCCTAAGCCCTAAGCCTAAACCCTAAAACCTAACACTAACGCTAACCCTAACCCTAACCCTACATTCTACACCTAAACCTAACCCTAACCCTAAACACTAACCCTAACTTTAACCTTAGCACTAGCCGTAGCCCTAGCCTTAGCACTAGCCCTTACCCTATCCCTAGCCCTAGCCCTAACAATAACACTAACCCTAACCCTAAACCCTAAACCCTAACCCTAACCCCTAACCCTAAACCCTATACCCTAACCTTAACCCTAACAAATGCTAACCCAACCCTATCCCTAACCCTAACCCTTACCCTACACCCAAACCATACCCCTACCCCTTACCCTACCCGTAGCCCTAACCCTAACACAACACTAACACTAACCATAACCCTAACCCTATCCCTAAACCCTAAACCCTAACCCTAAATCTAACTCTAAACACTTACCCTAACCCTAATGCCAACACAACCCTAACCCTAACGCTATCCCTCACCGTAACCACCAAAACTAACACTAACCCTAATTCTAACCATAAACTCTAACCCTCACTGTAAGCCTAAACCTAACCCTAGCTCCTAACCCTAAGAGTAACCCTAACCCTAACACTAATCCTAACCCTAACCTTAAACTCCAACACCAACACTAACCCTAACCCTAAACCCCAAACCTAACCCTAACCTTAGCACTAGCCGTAGCCCCAGCCCCAGCACTAGCCCTTACCCTATCCATAGCCCCAGCCCCAACCCTAAATCTAAATTTCTTCTAACCCCAACCCCAAAAGTAACACTAACCTCCCTAACCCTAACCACAACTCCAACCCTAACCCTAAACATACCCTAACCCCAAACCTAACCCGAACCCCAACACTAACCCCAACCCTAACTCTAACACTAACACTAACCCCCAACCCTAAATCTAAAACTAACCTTAACCCTAACCCTAACCCCTAACCTCTAAAGCTAACCCTAACCCTAAAGCCTAACCCTAATACTAACCCTAACCATAAACTCTACATCTTAACCCTAACCATTCCCTAACCTTAAATCCTAAACCTAAACCTAACCCTAACCCTAAACCCTAACCCTAACATTAACCTTAACCCTAAACTCTACACCCTAACCCTAACTCTAACCCTAATCCAACCATAACCCTAACCCTAACCCTAACCAGAAGTCCTAACCCTAACCCTACCCATACCCCTAACCCTAAACTTAACCCCAGCCTTAGCCCTAGCACTATCCCTAGCTCTAACCTTATCCCTAGCACTAACCCTAACCCGAACCCGAACCATAAAGCCTAAACCCTAACCTTAACCCTAACTCCTAACCCAACCCTAACCCTAACACAAACCATAACCCCTAGCCGTACCGCTTCCTCGTCCCCCGACCCCTACCCCTACACATCACCCTAACCCCTACCCCTAACCCTAAGCCTAGCCCTAACCCTATCCCTAGCCCTAACCCTAACCCTAAACATAACCCCAACCTCAGCCTAAACCCTAAAAGAACACTAAAGCTAACCCTAACCCTAACCCCTAAATCCTAAATCTAAACCTAACCTAACCCTAAACACTAACCCTAACCCTAACCTTAGCACTAGCCGTAGCCCCAGCCCTAGCACTAGCCATTACCATATCCCTAGCCCTAGCCCTAACCCTAACCCCAACCCTAAACCCCAAACCTAACCCCAACACTAAACCCTGTACACTAACCTTAATCCCAACCCAAATGCTAACCCAAACCTATCCTTAACCGTAACACTCACCCTATACCCAAATCGCACCCCTACCCCTTATCCTTCCTGTAACCCTAACCCTAACACAACACTAACCCTAACCATAAAACTGACCTTGTCCCTTAACACTAAACCTAATCCTAACTCTAAACACTTACTCCTAACCCTAATGCTAACACACCCTAACCCTAACGCTAACCCTCACCATAACCACCAATATTAACACTAACCCTAATCTTAACCTTAAACCCTAACCTTAACTCTAACCCTATTATAAACCTAACCCTAAACCTAAACCTCTTCTAACCCTAATCCTGACAGAATGCTAACCCTAAATCCAACCCTAACCCCAACCCCAACCCTTACCCTAACTCAACCCTAACCATAACCCTAACACTAAACCCTAACCCCAAACTCTATCCCTCACCCTAACCCTAACCCTAAACCTAACCGTAACCCTAACCATAACCGAAACCCCTAACCCTAACCCTAACTCCTAACCCTAAGAGTAACCTTAATCCTAAAACTAATCCTAACCCTAACCCTAAACTCTAACACTAACCCTAACCCCACACTCTAACCCCAAACCTAACCCCTGCCCTAACCCCTAACCCTAACGATAACCCTAAACCCTGAAAACCTTACCCTCATCCTAACCCTAATCCCAAACTCTAACCCTTACCCCAATCCCAGCCCTAGCTGTAGCCCTAGCCCCAGCACTAGCCCCAGCCCCAACCCCTAGCCACAGCCCCAACCCTAACCCCAAACCTAACCCCAACACTAAACCCTAACCCTACCCCAACCCTAACCCCTGAACACTAACCCCAACCATATCCTTAGCCCCAGCCGTAGCCCCAGCCTTAGCACTAGCCCTGCCCCAACCCTAACCCTAGCCCTAATCTTAACTCTAACCATGTCTCTAACCCTAAACCCTAAACCCTAACCCTAACCTAAAAACCTAAACCCTATACCCTAACCTTAAACCTAAACCAACCCCTATCCCTCACCCTAACCCTAACACTACACCCAAACCGTACCCCTACCACTTACCCTACCCATAACCCTAACCCTAACACAACCCTAACCCGAACCGTAACCATAACCCTATCCCTAAACCCTAAACTTAAACCCTAACCCTAACTCTAAACACTAACCCTAACCCTAATGCTAACACAACCCTAACTCTAACGCTAACAGTAACCGTAACCACCAATACTAACACTAACCGTAATCCTAACCCTAACACAAACCCTAACCAAAAACCGTAAACACTATCCGTAACACTAACCGTAAACCAACCTAACCCTAACCCTAACCCTATTCTAAACGCTTATCCCAACCCTAACCCTAACCCTAAACACTAACCTTAACTCCTAATGCTAACACAACCCCAACCCTAACCCACCCTAACACTAACCACAACACTTAACCCTAACCCTAACCCTAAACCCTAAACCTAACTATAACCCTAGACCTAGCCCTAGCCTTAGCACTAACCCCTAGCCCCAGCCCTAACCCTAACCCTAAACACTAAACCCTAACCCTAACCCCTAAACCTAACCCAACCCAACCCTAACCCTAACCCCTATATCCCAAACCCCAACCATAACCTTAATACCCAAAACCTAACCCTAACCCTAAACCCAAACCCTAACTCTAACCATAACCCTAACCGAAACTTCTTCTACCCTAACAGTAATGATATACCTAACCCTAACCCTAACCCCAACCGCAAGCCTAACCTGAACCCTAAACCCTAATCCTAACCCTAACCTAACATTAACCCTTAAATCCTAAACCCCAACCGTAACCTTAATACCATAAACCTAACCCTAACACTCTTCTAACCCTAACCCTAAAACTAAACCTCTTCCAACCCTAACCGAACAGTAACGTTAACCCTAACCGAACATTAACGTTAACCCCAACCCCAACCCCACCCCAACCCCAACACTAAACCTAACCCCCAACCCTAACCGTAACCCTAACACTAACACTAAACCCAACCCTAACCCTAAACCCTAACCCTAAACCTAATGCTCACCCTAAACCTTAACGCTAAACCTAACACTAAACCCTAAACCTATCCCTAACCCTAAACCTCATCCTAACCCTTACCCCAACCCTAACACTAACCCTAACAGTAAACTAACCTTATCCCTAACCGTAACCCTAACCCAAAACTTACCGTAACACTAACCCTAGCGACTAACCCTAACGCTAACCCAAACCCCAACCCTAACCCTAACCCTACTTAAACCTCAAACCCAACCATAACCCCAACCCTGAACCCTAACCCCTACACTAACCCTCAGCCCCAGCCCTAGCCTTAACCCTCTCCTTAACACCAACCCTAACCCTAACAAAACCCGAATCCCAAACCTAACCCCAACCTTAACCCTAACCCTACCTTGTCTAAATCTAACCCCAAACCTACCCCTACCCCTAACCCTATACCTATCCCTAACCCTAACACAACCCCAAAAATAACCCTAATCCTAACCCTAACCCTAACTCGCCTAACACTAACCCTAAACCTATCCCTAACCCTAACTCTACCCTTAATCCTAACACTAACCTTAACCCTAACCCTATCCCTAAACCCTAATCCTAACCCCTAACCCCCAACAGCATCCCTAACCCTAACCGTACCCTAACTGTAACCTAACTCTAACCCTAACCCTAACTCTAGCCCCAACCCTAACCCTAACGCTAACCCTTTACGCAACCATAACACTGACTGAACTCTAACACTAACACTAACCCTAACCCTATCCCTAAGCCTAAACACTAACCCCAACCCTAAACTCCAACCCCTAACCCTATCACTAACACTAACACTAACACTAACCCTAAGCCTAAACCCTATCCATAACCCTAACCCTAAACAATAACCCTAACCCTATCCTAAACCATGAAACCTAACCCAAACCCTAACCAAACCCTAACTCTAACCCAAACCCCAAACATACCGCTACCCCTACCCCTACCCCTAACCCCTAACCCTAACTCAAAACTTAACACTAAACCATAACCCCTAACCCTAAGCCCAAACCCTAACCCTAACCCTAACTCTTACTGTAACCATAACACTAACCCTAACCCCTAACCCTAACCATAACCCTAACCCTAACACTATCTCGTCTAAACCTAAACATAACCCAACCCTACCCATACACCTAACCCCAACATAAACCTAACCCAACCGTACCCCTACCCCTAACGTTAAACCTAAAACTCACCCAACCCTAACCATAAACCTAGCACTTGCCCCAGCCTTAACCCTAAGCCCTAGCCCCAGATCTAACCCTAGCACTAACCCTAAACCTAACCAAAACCATAACCCTAAACTCTAAACCCTAACCCTAACCCCTAACCCCAACCCAACCCTAACCACAACCCCTAACCCTACCCTTAAACTTAACACTAACCCCAACCGTAGGCCTAACCCTAGCCCCAGCATTAACCCCAACCCCAACCCAACCCGAACACTAATCCTAACTCTTTCTGAAAGCCTATCACTAAACCAGAACTCTAACCCTAACCCTGAACACTAACCCCAACATTAACATTAACTGAAACCTGACCCTAACCCTAACCCAACCCCTAACACTAAACCTAAACTCAAAACCCTAACCCTACTCCTAACCCCAACCTTAAACCCAAATCCCAACCGTAACCCTAAACCTAGCCGTAGCCATAGCCTTAGACAATACCTAGCCCTAGCCCTACCATAACCGTAACACTAACCCTAACACTAACCTCTAACCCTAACCCAAACCCAATGCTAACCTAAACACTAACCCTAACCTTAACCCTAACCCTAATCCTAACCCCTAAACCTAACCTTATCCATAACCCAAACCCTAACCCTAACCCTAACACTAACCCCTAAACCTAACCTTAACCTTAACCCTAACACCAACCCTAACCCCTAACCCAAAACCCAACCCTAACCCCAACCACAATCCCAACCCTAACCCCAACCCCAAACCTAACCCAACCTCAAACCTAACCCTAACTCTAACCCCTAAACCTAACCTTAACCCTAACTCTTACCCCAAACCCTAACCCTAACACTAACCCCTACCCCAAACCTAACCCCTAACTTTAAACCTAACGGCAACCCTAACGCCAATGCTAACCCTAACCTTAAACCCCTGACCCTGACCCTGACCCCAAAACCTAACCCCAACACTAACCCTAACCCTAAACCCTAACCCCAACACTAACCCTAACGCTAACCCCTAACCCTAAACTGAACCCCAAACCTAACCCCTAAACCTAACACTAAACCTAACCCCTAACCCCAACCCTAACCCCAAACAAAACCCCTGAGCTTAACCCTAACCCCAACCCTAAACCTCTTCTAACCCTATACCTAAGAGCAAGGTTAACCCTAACCCCTAACCCCTAACCCTAACCCTAAACAAAACCCAACCTCACCCTAACCTTAACCCCTAACCCTAACCCTAACCCCTAACCCTAACCCTAACCCTCACCCTAACCCTAACCCCTAACCCTAACCCCAACCCCCTAACCCTAACCCCTAACCCCCAACCCTAAAACTAACCCTAACCCTAACCCTAACCCACACATACCTTTAACCAGACCCCTATCACCACCCCTAACCCTAAACCTAACCCAACACTACCCCTAGCCCTAACCATAACCGCAACCCTAACCCAACCTTACCCCTACCCCCTAACACTAACCCTAAATCTCAGGCTACCCCTAACCCTAACCCCAGCCCCAGCCCAGCCCTAACACTCAGCCCTAGCCTAGACCTAACCCTAGCACCAACCCTAACCATAACCGCACCCCTAAACTCTAAACCCCAACCCTAACCCTAACTGAAACCTTACCCCAACCCTAACCCCACCACTAACACTAGCCCCAAACCCTAACCCTAATTTTAACCCCAACCTTAACCAAATACCCTAACCATAACCCTCAACCCCAGCCCCAGCCCCTAGCCCTAAACCTATCCCTATCCCTAACACTAACCATAACACTAACCCTAACCATAAACCCTAACACTAACTCTAACCCTAACCCGAAACCTGACCATTAACCCTAACCCTAACCATAACCCTAACCCTAATCTTAACCCTAACTCGTCTAACCCCTAACCCTAAACCTACTACTACCCATCTACCCACCCTTACCCCTAACCCTAACACAACCCTAACCTTAACACTAATCCTAACCTTAACCACCACCCCATCCCTACCCCTACTCCCTAACACTAACCCTAACGTTAAAACTTACTCTATCCCTAAACCCTAACCCCAACCCTAACCCTAATCCCTAACCCTATCCCTACACTTAATTCTAACCCCAACCATAACACTAAACACTCACCCTAACACTAGCCCCAGCTCTAGCCCTATCCCTAGCCCTAATACTAGTCCTAGTCCTAAACCTATCCCTAGCCAGAAACATAACCTTAATACTAACCCTAACCCTAACCCGAATCCTAACCCCAACCCTAAACCAAACCCCTAACCCTAACCCTAACCCTAACCCTAACCCTAACCGTAACACCAAACCTAACCCCTAACCCTAACACCAACCCTACACCTAACCCAAAACCCAACCCTAACCATAACCCGAAACTTAATCCTAACCAAAACCCCAACCCTAACCCCTAACCCCAACCCCAAACATAACACCAACCACAATCCCAATCCTAACCACAACCCCAATCCTAACCCCTAACCCTAACCCTAAACCAAACCTAACCCCTAAACCTAGCCTAACCCTAACCCTAAAACCTAACCCTAACCCTAACCCCCTAACACTAACCCTAACCCTATCCCATAACCCTAACCCTAACCCTAACCAAAACACCTAAGCTAACCCCAACCCTAACCCTAACCCCAACCCAAAACCTCTTCTAACCATAAACCCAAGACTAATGCTAAACCTAACCCTAAACCTAACCCTAACACTAACTCTAACCCTAACCAAACCCCTAACCCTAACCCTAACCCTAAACCTCTTCTAACCCTAAACCCAAGAGTAATGCTAACCCCACCCTATCCCTAACCCCTAATCCTAACCTTAACCCCTAACCTAACCCTAACCCCAAACCCAACACCAACCCTAACCCTAACACTAAACCGAACCCTAACCCTAACCCCAATCCGAACCCTAAACTCTACCCCAACCCTAACCCCTAACCCTAATCCTAACCACTAACCCTAAACCCAACCCTAATCCCTAATCTTAAACCTAACCCCAACCCCTAACCCTAACCCCAACCACTAACCCTAACCCCAACCCACACATACCTTTAACCCTACCCCTACCCATATACCTAACCCTAACCAAAACCCCTAACCCTAACCCTAATCCTAACCGTAAACCTCTTCTTACCCTAAACCTAAGAGTAATGCTAACCCTGACCCTAACCCCAACACTAACCCTAAACCCCAAACCTAACCCTAACCCAACCCTAACCATAACCATAACCCACATATACCTTTAACCCTACTCCTACCCCTTCCCCAAACCCTAAACCTAACCCAACCCTACCCCTACCCATAACCCTAACCTTAACCCTAACCCAACCTTATCCCTACCCCCTAACGCCAACCCTAAAACTCACCCAACACTAACCCCAACCCTAGCGCTAGCCCAGCCCCAACCATAGCCCTAGCCCTAGTCCTAACCCTAACCCTAACCCCAACCCTAACACCAACCCCAACCCCAACACTAATCCCACCCTAACGCTAATCCCAAACACAGCCCCAACCCTAAACCCAAACCTAACCCTAACCCTAACCCCAACCGAACTCTAACCCCAACCCCAACCTAAACCCTAACCCGAACCATAATCCCAACCCTCACCACAAAGACAATCCTAACCCCTACCCCAAACCTAACCCTAACCCTAACCCCTAATCCTAACTCTAACCCTCATCCTAACCCGTAAATCTAGCCCTAACATTAACCCTAACCCCTAAGCGTAACCTGAAACCTGACCCTAACTCTAACGCTAATCCTAATGCTAAACCCTGACCCTGACGTGGACCCCTGACCCTGACACTAACCCTAAACCTAACCCTAACACTAACCCTAAAACTAACGTTAACCCTAAACCCGAACCCTAACCCTAACCCCTAACACTAACCCTAACCCTAAACCCTAACCCCAAACGAAACCCCTAACCCTAAACCTAACCTTAACCTAAACCTCTCTAACCCCAATCCTAAGAGTAATGCTAACCCTTACCCTAACCCTAGCTTAATCCTATCCCTAAAGCCTAATCCCAACACAAACCCTAACCCTAACCTAACCCCTAACCCTAATCCTAACCAAGATCCCTAACCCTAACCCTAACCCTAACCCTAAACCTAACCCCAACCCTAACCCTAATCCTAACCCTAAACCCCAATCCTGAAACTAACCCTAAGCCCCACCTAACCCTAACCAAGATCCCTAACCCTAACCCTAACACTAACCCTAAACCTCTTCTAGCCTTAAACCCTAAGTGTAACGCTAACCCTTATCCTAACCCTAACCCTAACTCTAAACCCCAACCTAACCCTAAACCTAACCCTAACTCTAACCCTAACACTAACCGTAACCCTAACGCCAACCCTAACCCTAACCCCCAACACTAACCCTAAACCTAACACTAACCCCCAACGCTAACCCTAACCCCTATCCCAACACTAACCCTAACCCTAATCCTAACCACTAACCCCAACCCTAAAACTTGACCCTAACCGTGACCCCTAACCCTAAACGTAATCATAACCCCTAACCCTAACCCTAACCCAACACTAACCCTAACCCTGACCCTAACCCCAACCCATACATACCTTTAACCCTACCCCTACCCCTATCCCTAACCCAAACCCCTAAACATACACCCAACCCTAACCCCAAACCCTAACTCAAACCCCTAGCCCTTACACTAAACCCTAACCCCAACCCTAACACCAAACTCCAACCCTACACCTAACCTCTAAAACTAACTGCTAACCCTAACCCCACCAAAACCTCGTCTAAACCTGATCCTAACCCTACCTCTACCCCTACCTGTAAACTAACCCCAAACTCTAACCATAAACCTAACCCTAATCCTACTACTACCCATCTACCTACCCTTACCCCTAACCCTAACACAACCCTAACCTTAACACTAATCCTAACCTTAACCACCACCCCTATCCCTACCCCCTACTCCTAACACTAACCCTAACGTTAAAACTTACTCTATCCCTAAACCCCAACCCTAACCCTAACACTAATCCCTAACCCTATCCCTACACTTAATTCTAACCCTAACCATAACACTAAACACTCACCCCAACACTAGCCCTAGCTCCAGCCCTATCCCTAGCCCCAAACTAGTCCTAGTCCTAAACCTATCCCTAGCCAGAACCATAACCCTAATGCTAACCCTAACCCCCTAACCCGAATCCCAACCCTAACCCTAAACCAAACCCCTAACCATAACCCCAACCGTAACACCAAACCCTAACCCTAACCCTAACACCAACCCTACACCTAACCCAAAACCCAACCCTAACCATAACCCGAAACCTAACTTCCTAACCAAAACCCCAACCCTAACCCTAACCCCAACCTCAAACATAACACCAACCACAATCCCAACCCTAACCACAACCCCAATCCTAACCCTAACCCTAACCCTAACCCTAAGCCAAACCTAACCCTAAACCTAAGCCTAACCCTAACCCCAAAACCTAACCCTAACCCTAACCCCTAACACTAACCCTAACTCTAACCCCTAACCCTAACCCTAACCCTAACCCTAACCAAAACACCTAAGCTTAACCCTAACCCCTAACCCTAACCCAAAACCTCTTCTAACCATAAACCCAAGAGTAATGCTAAACTTAACCCTAAACCTAACCCTAACCCCAAACCAAACCCTAACCCTCACCCTAACCCACACCCCTAAAACTAACCCTAACCCTAACCCTAACCCACACATACCTTTAACCTGACTCCTACCCCTACCCCTTACCCTAAACCTAACCCAACCCTGCCCCTAGCCCCAACCCCTAACCTTAACCCTAGCCCAGCCCTACCCCTACCCCTAACACTAACCCCAAATTAACCCAACACTAACCCCAACCCTAGCCCTAGCCCAGCCCTAACCTTAGCCCCAGACCCAGACCTAACCCTAGCACTAACCCTAACCTTAACCGTACCCCCTAAACTCTAAACCCTAAACCTAACCCTAACCCTAACCTTAACCCAAACCTTACCCTAACCCTAACCCCAACCGCTAACACTAACCCCAAACCCTAAACCTAATCCTTACCCTAACCTTAGCCATAAACCCTAACCATAACCCCTAACCTCGCCCCAGCCCTAGCCTTAACCCTATCCCTAGCCCTAACACTAACCATAACACTAACACTAACACTAAACCCTAAACCCTAACCCTAACACAACCCTAACCCTATCCCTAACCCCAACCAATGCCCTTACCCCTACCTCTACCCCTATCCCTAGCCCTAACACCTAATCATAAACCTAACACCTAACCCTAATTCAAACGTTAACCGTAAACTTAAACCCTAACACTAACTAACACTAACCCGAAACCTGACCCATAACCTAACCCCTAACCGTAACCCTAACCCTAATCTTAACCCTAACTCGTCTAATTCTAACCCCAAATCTAGTACTACCCATCTACCTACCCTTACCCCTAACCCTAACACAACCCTACGCTTAACACTAATCCCAACCTTAACCACCACCCCTATCCATACCCCTACTCCTAACACTAACCCTAACATTAAATGTAAACCTATCCCTAAACCCCAAAACCTAACCCTAACCCTAACCCTAACACTAAACCTAACCCTAACATTAACCCAAACCTAATCCTATCCCTAAACATAACACTAACCACAACCCCTAACCTTACCGTAACCCTAAGCCTAACCCTAAACCTAAACCCAAATCCTAACACTAACCCTAACCCTAAACCTAAACACTAACCCTAAACCTAATCCAACCCTAACCCTTACGCTAACTCTCTCCCTAACCTTAACCGTAACCCCAGCCCTAGCCCAAGCCCCAGACCTAGCCCCAACCATATCCCGCTCTAGCCCTAACCCTAAACATAATGCTAACCCAACCCTAAACCTAACACTAACTTTAACCCTAATCCCAAACCTAAACCCTGAACTTTAACACTAACTCTAAACGTAAGCTATATCTCTAACGCTAACCCAACCGTAACCCTATCCTGATACCCGAAACCATAACCCTAACCCTAACCCTAAACATTAAACCTAACCCTAAAAGAACACCAACACTAACCCTATCCCTAACCCTAATGACAACCCCTAACCCTACCCCTAACCTTAAACCTAACCCCTAATCTTAACACTAACCCTAACACTAACCACTAAACCTAACCCCTGACCCTAACCCTAAACCCTAACCCCTAACCCTAACCCTAACCCTACTCCTACCCCTAACCCTAAACCCTAACCCTAATCCCAACCCTACCACTAAGACTAACCCTAACCCCTAACCCTAACCCTAACCTCACCCCTAACCAAAAACCCTAACCCTAACCCTAACCCCAAACCTAACAATAAACCTCTTCTAAACCCTAAACCTAAGAGTAATGCTAACCCTAACACTAACCCTACCCTACCCCTAAACCCTAATCTTAACCCTAACCCCAACCTAACCCTAACACTAACTCTAACCCCAACCAAAACCCCTAACCCTAACCCCTAACCCTAAACCTCTTCTAACCCTAAACCCAAGAGTAATGCTAACCCTTACTCCTAACCCTAACCCCTAATCCTAACCTCCCTAACCCCTAACCTAACCCTAACCCCCAAACCTAACACCAACCCTAACCCCAACACTAAACCGAACCCTAACCCTAACCCCAATCCGAACCCTAAACTCTACCCCCAACCCTAATCCTAACCCTAATCCTAACCACTAACCCTAAATCTAACCCCTAATCCCTAACCTTAAACCTAACTCTAACCCCCAACCCCAACCCCAACCACCTAACCCTAACCCTAACCCTAACCCACACATACCTTTAACCCTACCCCCAACCCACACATACCTTTAACCCTACCCCTACCCATATACCTAACCCTAACCCCAACCCTAACCCCTAACCCTAACCCTAATCCCAACCGTAAACCTCTTCTTACCCTAAACCCAAGAGTAATGCTAACCCTGACCCTAACCCCAACACTAACCCTAAACCCCAAACCTAACCCTAACCCAACCTTAACCCTAACCGTAACCCACATATACCTTTAACCCTACTCCTACCCCCTTCCCCTAACCCTAAACCCCAACCCAACCTTACCCCACCCATAACCCTAACCTTAACCCCTAACCCAACCTTATCCCTACCCCCTAACGCTAACCCTAAAACTCACCCAACACTAACCCCTAACCCTAGCCCCAGCCCAGCCCTAACCATAGCCCTAGCCCTAGTCCTAACCCTAACCCTAACCCTAACCCTAACACCAACCCTAACCCCAACACTAATCCCACTTCTAACGCTAATCCCAAACACAGCCCTAACCCTAAACCCAAACCTAACCCTAACCCTAACCCCAACCGAACCCCTAACCCTAACCCCAACCCCAAACTTAACCCGAACCATAATCCCAACCCTCACCACAAAGACAATCCTAACCCCTACCCCAAACCTAACCCTAAACCCTAATCCTAACTCTAACCCTCATCCTAACCCGTAAACCTAGCCCTAACACTCAACCCCTAAGCGTAACCTGAAACCTGACCCCTAACCCCAACGCTAATCCTAATGCTAAACCCTGACCCTGACGTGACCCTGACCCTGACCCTAACCCTAAACCTAACCCTAACACTAACCCTAAAACTAACGTTAACCCTAAACCCGAACCCCAAACCCTAACCCTAACACTAACCCTAACCCTAAACCCTAACCCTAAACGAAACCCCTAACCCTAAACCCAACCTTTAACCTAAACCTCTTCTAACCCTAATCCTAAGAGTAATGCTAACCCTAACCCTAACCCTAAGCTTAATCCTATCCCTAAAGCCTAATCCTAACACAAACCCTAACCCTAACCTAACCCTAACCCCTAATCCTAACCAAGATCCCTAACCCTAACCCCTAACCCCAACCCTAAACCCAAGTGTAACGCCAAACTTAATCCTAACCCTAACACTAACCCTAACCCTAAACCCTAACCCTAAACGAAACCCCCAACCCTAAACCTAACCTTAACCTAAACCTCTTCTAACTCTAATCCCAAGAGTAATGCTAACCCCAACCCCAACCCTAAGCTTAATCCTATCCCTAAAGCCTAATCCTAACACAAACCCTAACCCCAACCTAACCCTAACCCTAATCCTAACCAAGATCCCTAACCCTAACCCCTAACCCTAAACCTAAGTGTAACGCTAACCTAATCCTAACCCTAACACTAACCCTAACCCCTATCCCTAACTCCCAACCTTAAACTTAAGAGTAACGCTAATCCTAACCCCAACCCTAACACTAAACAAAACCCCTAACCCTAACCTTAACCCTAACCCTACCTAAACCTCTTCTAACCCTAAACCCAAGAGTAACGCTAACCCTAACCCCAACCCCAAGCTTAATCCTAACCCTAAACCCTAATCCTGAAACTAACCTTAACCTCAACCTAACCCTAACCAAGATCCCTAACCCTAACCCTAACACCAACCCTAAACCTCTTCTCACCTTAAACCCAAGTGTAACGCTAACCCTTATCCTAACCCTAACCCTAACTCTAAACCCTAATCCTAACCCCTAAACCTAACCCTAACTCTAACTCTAACACCAACCGTAACCCTAACGCCAACCCTAACCCTAACCCCAACACTAACCCTAAACCTAACACTAACCCCCAACGCTAACCCTAACCCCTATCCCAACACTAACCCTAACCCTAATCCTAACCACTAACCCTAACCCTAAAACTTGACCCTAACCTTAACCCCTAACCTTAAACGTAATCATAACCCCTAACCCTAACCCTAACCCAACACTAACCCTAACCCTAACCCTAACCCTAACCCATACATACCTTTAACCCTACCCCTACCCCTATCCCTAACCCTAACCCCTAAACATACACCTAACCCTAACCCCCTAACCCTAACTCAAACCCTAGCCCTTACACTAAACCCTAACCCTAACCCTAACACCAAACCCTAACCCCAACATCTAACTTCTAACACTAACTGCTAACCCTAACCCTTACCAAAACTCGTCTAAACCTGATCCTAACCCTACCTCTACCCCTACCCGTAAACTAACCGTAACCTATCCCTAACCCTAACCACAACCCCTAAACCTACCTGCACGACTACCCCTACCCCTAACCATAACCCTATCACTAAACACTAAACCACAAACCTAACCTTAACGCTAACACTAAACTGTAACCCTTACCTTAACCCCTAACCAAACCCTAACACTAAGCCAAACCCTAGCACTATCCACAACCCCTAAACCTACCCTTAATCCTAGCCCTGCGCCTATTCTAACAATAACCCTAAACCTAACCCTCCATAACAATAAACTTCATAGTAACGCTAAGCTTAACCCCAAACCTAACCCCAACACCAACCCTACCCTAACCCTACCCCTAACCCTAGCCCTAGGCCTAACTCTAACCCTAACCCTAACTTTTAACCCTAACACATATCCTAAGCCTAAACTCTTTCTCTAACCCTAACCCTAAATACTAACCTTAACGCTAACCCTAATCCCTAACCATAATCTTAACCCTAACACTGTCCCTACCCTAACCCTAACACCTACACCTTTCCCTACCCTTAACTCTCAACCCTAACCATAACACTAAACACTAACCCCAATACTAGCGCTAGCCCTCTATCCCTAGCCCTAGCCCTAGCCCTAGTCCCAAACCTATCCCTAGAAGAACCATAACCATAACCCTAACCCTATCCCTAACCCTAATCCTAACCCTAACCCTAAATCAAACCCCAACCCTAACCCTAACCAAAACCCCTAAACCTAACCCTAACTCTAACACCTAACCCTAACCCTAACATTAACCCTAACCCTAACCCTAAACCTAACCCCAACCTAACCCTAACGCTAACCCTAACCCTAACACCAACCCTAACCCTAACCCCAACCCTAATACTAACCCCAACCCCATCCCTAACCATAACCCCAACCCTAACCCAAACCCCAAGCAAAACACCAACCCTAACCCTAACACCAAACCCAACCCTAATTCCAACCACAATCCCAACCCTAACCCCAACCCAAATCCTAACCCTAACCCCAACCCCAACCCTAACCCCAACCCCAATCTTTACCCTAACCCCAACACTAACCCCTAACACTAATCCCTAACCCTAACAGTAACCCCAAATCTAACCCTAATCCCAACCCCAACCCTAACCCTAACCCAAACCCTAACCAAAACCCCAACCCTAACCCTAACCCCAACTCCAATCCTAACCCTAACCCTAACCCCAATCCCAACCCTAACCCCCAACCACAACCCTAAACCTAACTCCTAACCTCTAACCCCAACCTTAACCCTAACTCCTAACCCTAACCCTAACACTAACCCTAACCCTAACCTAACCCTAACGCTGAGCCCCTAACCCTAACTCTAACCCTAAACCCTAATGCTGACTCTGACCCAAACCCTAACTCTAACTCTAACACTAATCATAACCCTAACGCTAACCCTAAACCCCTAACGCTAACCATAACCCTAACCCTAATCCTAAAACCTAACCCTAACCTTAACCCCCAAACCTAACCCTAACCCAAACCCCTAACCCTAACCAAAACTCCTAAACCTAACCCTAATCCTAACACTAAGCCTAACCCTAAACCAAACCGTAACCCTAAACCTAACCCTAACTCTAACCCTAACCCCTAAACCTAACCCCTAACCCTAACCCCTAAACCCAATCCTAACCCTAACCCTAAGTAAAACTCCCAAACCTAACCCTAATTTAACACTAACCCCAACGCTAAACCAAAACCTACCCCTAAACCTAACCCCTAATCCTAACCCTAACCCCCAAACCTAACCCTAACCCAAACCCCTTAACCCTAACCAAAAACTCCTAAACTTAACCCCAATCCTAACACTAAGCCCAACCCCAAACCAAACCGTAACCCCTAAACCCAACCCTAACTCTAACCCTAACCCCTAAACCTCAACCCTAACCCCAACCCTAAACCCAATCCCAACCCTAACCCTAAGTAAAACTCCCAAACCTAACCCCAATTTTAACACTAACCCCAACGCTAAACCAAAACCTACCCCTAAACCTAACCCTAATCCTAACCCTAACCCCAAACCTAACCCAAACCCCAAACCCCTAACCCTAAAACCCAAACCCAACCATAACCGTAAGAGTAACGCTAACCCTAACCCTAACCCTAACACCAGCCCTAACCCCAACCCTAACCCCAACCCTAACCATAACCCCAACACCAACCCTAAACCTAACCCCAACCCTAACCAAGATCCCCTAACCCTAACCCCAACCCCAAACCTAAGTGTAATGCTAACCCTAATCCTAACCTTAACCCCTAACCCCTAACCCTAACCTTAACCTTAAACCTAAGAGCAACGCTAATCCTAAACCCAATTGACTGGGGTTGGGGTTAGGGTTGGGATTGTGGTTGGAATTATTGTTGGGGTTGGTGTTAGGGTTAGGTGGTGTTTGGTTAGGGTTAGGGGTTAGGCTGGGGTTATGGTTAGGGTTGGGGTTAGGGTTAGGATCAGGGTAGGGTTAAGGTTAGGGTTAGGGTTAGGGTTTAGAGTTTAGGGGTATGGTTATGGTTAGGGTTAATGCTAGGTTTAGGGCTAGGGCTAGGGCTAGGGTTAGGGCTGGCTTAGGGCTGAGGTTAGGGGTTAGGGTTGGGTGAGATTTAGGTTAGTGTTAGGGGTAGGGGCAGGGTTGGGTTAGGGTTAAGGTTAGGACTAGGGCTAGAGGTAGTGTTGGGTTAGGTTTAGGATTAGGGGTAGGGATAGTGGTCGGGTTAAAGGTATGTGTGGGTTAGGGTTAGGGTAGTGTTAGGGTTAGGGCTTAGGGTTAGGGTAAGGGGGTTAAGGTTAGGGTGAGGGTTAGGTTTAGTGTTAGGGGTTAGGGTTAGGGGTTAAGGTTAGGGTGAGGGTTAGGCTTTGGTTTAGGGTTAGGTCAGGTTTAGGTTAGGGTTAACGTTGCTCTTAGGTTTAGGGGTTAGAAGAGGTTTAGGGTTAGGGTTAGGGTTAAGCTCAGGGGTTTTGGTTGGGGTTAGGTTAGGTTAGGTTAGTTTTAGGGTTAGGGTTCAGTTTAGGGTTAGGGGTTAGCGTTAGGGTTAGGGTTAGGGTTAGGTTTAGGGTTAGGGTTAGTGTTAGGGTTAGGTTTAGGGTCAGGGTCAGAGTCAGAGTTTAAGGTAAGGGTTAGCGTTAGGGTCAGCGCTAGTGTTAGGGTTACCGTTAGGTTTAGGGTTAAGTTTAGGTTAGGGGTTAGGGTTAGTGTTAGGTTAGGGTTTGGGGTTAGGGGTTAGGGTTAAGGTTAGGGTTAGGAGTTAGGATTAGGTTAGGTTTGAGGTTGGGGTTAGGTTTGGGGTTGGGGTTAGGGGTTGGAAATGGGGTTGGGGTTAGGGTTGGGATTGTGGTTGGGGTTACGGGTTGGGGTTTGGGTTAGGGTTAGGTTAGGGTTAGAGTTGGGGTTAGGGTTAGGATTGGGTTTGGGGTTAGGGTTAGGGTTGGGGTAGGATTAGGGGTTAGGGGTTAGGGTTCGGGTTACGGTTAGGTTAAGGTTAGGGTTAGGGTTAGGGTTAGGTTATAGGGTTAGGTTTAGTGTTAGGGTTAAGGTTAGGGTTAGTGTTAGGGTTAGGATTGGGTTTGGATTAGGGTTAGAGTTTAGGGTTAGGGTTAGGGTTAATGTTATGGTAGGGCTAGGGCTAGGTATTGTCTAAGGCTATGGCTACGGCTAGGTTTAGTGTTACGGTTATGATTTAGGTTTTAGGTTAGTGGTTAGAAGTAGGGTTAGGGTTTTGAGTTTAGGGTTAGTGTTAGGGGTTGGGTAAGTTTTAGGTCAGGTTTCGGTTAAGGTTAATGTTAGGGTTAGTGTTCAGTATTAGGGTTAGAGTTCTGATTTAGAGATAGGCTTTCAGAAAGAGTTCGGGTTAGTCTTAGAGTTGGGTTAGGGTTAGGGTTAGGGTAGGGTTAAGGTTAATGCTAGGGCTAAGGCTAGGCCTGCGGTTAGAGTTAGTGTTAAGTTTAAGGGTAGGGTTAGAGGTTGTGGTTAGTGTTGGTTTAGGGTTAGGGTTAGGGTTTAGAGTTTAGGGTTATGGTTTTGGTTGGGTTTAGGGCTAGTGCTAGGGTTAGATCTAGGGCTGGGGCTAGTGCTAGATTTAGGGTTAGGGTTGGGTGAGTTTTAGGTTTAACATTAAGGGTAAGGGTACGGTTGGGTTAGGTTTATGTTAGGGTTAGGTGTAGGGGTAGGGTTGGGGTATGTTTAGGTATAGAAGAGTTAGGGTTAGGGTTAGAGTTAGGGTTAGGGTTACGGTTAGGGTTAGGAGTTAGGGTTAGGGTTATGGTTACAGTTAGAGTTAGGGTTAGGGTTACGGTTTAGGGTTAAAGTTAGGTTTAGGTTAGTTGGGGTTAGGGGTGGGGTTAGGTTGGTTAGGGTTAGTGTTTAGGGTCAGATTGAGGGTTAGAGTTCAGGGCTTTGGGAAAGGGTTAGGATTAGGGTTAAGGTTAGGATTAGGGATTGAGGTTAGGGTTACGTTTAGGATTAGGGTTGAGTTAGGATTAGTGTTAGTGTTAATGCAAGTGCTAGGGCTAGGCCTATAGTTAGGGTTAGTGTTAAGTTTAAGGGTAGGGATAGGGGTTGTGGTTAGCGTTGGTTTAGGTTAGGGTTAGGGTTCGGGGTTAGAGTTTAGGGTTAGGGTTAGGGATAGTGCTAGGGTGACATCTAGGGCTAGGACTAGGTGTGGGCCTGGGGCTAGGGCTAGGTTAGTGTTAGGGTTGTGTGAGTTTTAGAGTTAACTTTAGGGGTTAGAGGTAGGGGTTGGGTTAGGGTTAAGGTTAGGGTTAGGGGTAGGGGTAGGGTTGGGTTGGGTTTAGGGTTACGGGGTAGGGGTAGGGGTAGGGTTGGGTTATGTTTAGGTTTAGATGAGTTAGTGTTAGTGTTGGGGTTAGTGATTTAGGGTTAGGGTTAGGGTTAGGCCTATGGTTACAGTTAGAGAGTTAGGGTTAGGATTAGGGGTAGGATTAGGAGTTTTGGTTGGTGTTAGGTTTAGGGTTAGGGTTAGGGTTGGGTTAGAGTTAGGGTTATGGTTAGGATTAGGGTTAGGGTAGGGTAAGGTTAGGGTAGGTTTAGGGTAGGGTTAGGGTATAGGTTTAGGAGTCAGGTTTAGGGTTAGGGCTAAGGTTAGGGTTAGTGTTAGGGTTAGGGTTGGGTTTGGGTTAGGGTTAGGATTAGGGTTTAGGGTTACAGTTAGGGTTAGGGTTATGGTTTAGGGTTAGCATTAGGGTTAGGGTTAGGTTTAAGGTTAGGGTAAGGGCTAGGGATAGGTATTGTCTGGGGCTATGGCTGGCTAGGTTTCAGGGTTACCATTAGATTTAGGGTTAAGGTTAGTGTTAGGATTAGTGTTAGGGTTTTGGGTTTAGGGTTAATGTTAGGGGTTAGGGTTAGGGTTAGGTTTAGAGTTAAGTTTGGGTTATGGTTAGGGTTAGGGTTAGTGTTTGGGGTTAGGGTCAGCGTGAGGGATTAGGGTTTAGTGATAGTGTTAGGGTTAGGATTAGTGTTAGGATTAAGGGTAGGGTTAGGGTAAGGGGTAGGTTTAGGGTTAGGGTTAGTCGAGTTAAGGTTAGGGTTAGGGTTGTGTTAGGGTTAGGGTTAGGGTTAGTGTTTATGGTTAGGGTTAGGGTTAGGGATTAGGGTGAGGGTTCGGGTAGTAGGTTAGGGTTAGAAGAGTTAGGGTTAGGGTTAGGGTTAGTGTTTAGGGTTAGGGGTTATGGTTAGGGATTAGGGTTTAGGGATTGGTTTGGGGTTAGGGTTTGAGGTTAGGGGTAGGGGTAGGGTATGGTTTGGAGTTGGGGTTAGGTTTAGGATTGGGTTAGGGTTAGTGTTGAGGCTTAGGGTTTAGGGTTAGGGTTATTGTTAAGTTAGGGATAGGGTTAGGGTTTAGGGTTAGGGTTAGGAATAGGATTAATGTTAGTGTTAGGATTGGGGTTAGGGTTAGGTTTAGGTTTAGGTTTAGGGTTAGGGTTAGTGTTAGGGTTAGCATGAAAGTTAGGGTTAGGGTTTCATTATGTTTAGGGGGTAGGTGTAGGGTAGGGGTATGGTTTGGGGGTTAGGTTTAGGTTTTGGGTTAGGGTTGGGTTAGGGTTAGGGTTAGTTTTAGGGTTTAGGGTTAGAGTTAAGGGTCAAGGTAGGTTTAGGCCTAAGGATAGGATTAGGCCTAGGACTAGTGGTAGGGCTAGGCTGAGGGTTAGGGTTTAGGGTTAGTTTTAGTGTTAGGTTTTAGAGTTAGGGTTAGGTTTCGGGATAGTGTTATGGTTATGGTTAAGGTTAGGGTTTAGGGTTAGGGTTAGGGGTTTTGAATAGGATTACGGTTTTAGTTAGGGTTAGGGTTTAGGGGTTAGGGTTAGGGTTTAGGGTTAGGTTTAGGGTTATGGTTATGGTTAGGGTTAGGGTTGGGTTAGGGTTAGGGGTTAGGTTTAGGGTTAGGGTTAGCGGATAAAGTTAGGGGTTAGGTTTGGGGTTAGGGCTTGGTTTAGGGTTACGGTTAAGGTTAGCATTAATCTTAGGTTTAGGTTTAGAAGAGGTATATGGTTAGGGTTAGGGTTTAGGGTTAGGGGTTTGGTTAGGGGTTGGGTTTGGGGTTAGGTGTTAGGGTTAGGGTTAGGATTAGTTTTAGGGTTAGGGTTAGGGTTTAGGGTTAGGGTTAAGGTTAGTGTTAATGTTAGGGTTAGGGTTAGGGTCAGTGTCAGTGTCACGGTCAGGTCAGGGTTTAGGGTTAGCTTTAGTGTTAGGGTTAACATTAGCTTTAGTGTTTGTGTTAGGGTTAGCCTTAGGGTTAGGTTTAGTGTCAGGGTTAGGGTTAGGGTTAGGGTTAGGGTTAGGGTTTAGGGTTAGGGTTAGGTTAGGGGTTAGGGTTGGGGTTGTTTTGGGATGGGTTTAGGAGAGGTTAGGATTAGTTTGGGGATTGGGTTTTAGGTTAGGGTTAGGGTTAGGATTTCGAGGGTTATTGTGGAGGGATATGGTTATGGTTAGGGTCAGTGGGTTAGGTTTTTTGGGTTTGAGTGTTTAGGTTTAGGGTTAGGGTTAGGGTTAGTGAGGGTAGGTTTAGGGGCTTGTGGTTAGGGTAGGTGGGTTAGGGTTAGTGTTGGTGCTGTTTAGGGTTAGGTTTAATGTTTAGGGCTAGGGTTAGTTTTAGGGTTTGTAGGGTTTCGAGATAGGGTTAGGGTTGGGTTAGGGGGTTAGGGTTAAGTTTAGGGTGGTGTTTAGGGTTAGTGTTAGGGTTAAGTTTAGTGTTAGGTTGGTAGGGTTTAGGGGTTTAGGGTTTAGGGATAGGGTTAGGTTTAATGTTAGGGTTAGTGTTAGGAGTAGGGGTAGGGATAGGGGAGGTGGTTAAGGTTAGGATTAGTGTTAAGGTTAGGGTTGTGTCAGGGTTAGGGTTAGGGGTAGGTAGATGGGTAGTAGTAGGATTAGGGTTAGGTTTAGGGTTAGAGTTTAGGGTTAGTGTTAGGGGGTTGGGGTTAGGGTTAGGGTCAGGGTTGGACTAAGTTTAGGGTTAGGGTTAGGATTAGGTTTTAGAGTTTATGGGTAGGGTTATGGTTAGGGATAGTGCTAGGGTTTTGTCTAGGGCTAGGGCTAGGGTTAGTGCTGGGCTAGGGTTAGGGTTAGGTTTAAGGTTGGGTGAGTTTTAGGGTTAGCATTAGGGGTAGGGGTAGGGTTGGGTTAGGGTTAAGGTTAGGGTTGGGGTAGGGGTAGGGTTGGGTTAGGTTTAGGGTTAGGGGGTTGGGGTAGGTGTGGGTTAGGGTTAGGGTTAGGGTTGGGTTAGGGTTAGGAAGTAGGGTTAGGGGTTAGGGTTAGGGTTAGGGTTAGGTGTTAGGGAGGGTTAGGGGTTAGGGGTTTGGGATTAGTGTTAGGGTGAGGGTTAGGGTTGGGGTTAGGGTTAGGTTGAGGGTTGGTGTTAGGGTTGGGGTTAGGGTTAGTGTTACTTTTAGGGGTTAGGGTTAGGGTTAGGGTTTAGGTTTAGGGTTAGGGTTAGGGTTAGGGTTTAGGGTCAGGGTTAGGGTTAAGGTTAAAGTTAGGATCAGGGTCAGGGTCAGCGTCAGAGTCAGGGTTTAGGGTCAGGTTTAGCGTTAGGGTTAGGGTTAGGGTTACTGTTAGGGTTAGTGTTAGGGCTAGGGATAGCGTTAGGGCTGGGGCTAGGGCTAGGGTTAGAGTTATGTTAGAGTTTAGGGTAAAGGTTAGGGTTAGGATTGGGTTAGGGTTTAGGGTTAGTATTAGGGGTTGGGGTTAGTTTTAGGGTCACGGTTGGTTTAGGTTACGGTTAGGGTTAGGTTTAGGGTTTACAATTTAGGGGTAGGGTTATGGTTAGGGTTAGTGCTAGGTTAGGCTAGAGCTAGGTTTAGTGCTGGGCTAGGGCTAGGATTAGGGTTAGGGTTGGGTGAGTTTTAGGGTTAGCGTTAGGGGTAGCAATTGGGTTGGGTTAGGGTTAAGGTTAGGTTTAGGGGTAGGGGTAGTGTTGGGTTAGGTTTAGGGTTGGGGTTAGGGTTAGGGTTGGGTTAGCGTTAGAGTTAGGGTTAGGGTTGGGTTTAGGGTTAGGATTCAGGTTTAGGGTAGGGTTGACATTGGCGTTAGGTTTAGGGTTAATGTTAGCGTTACTATTAGGTTTATTGTAAGGGTTAGGGTTGGGGTTAGGGTTAGGGCTTAGGATTAGGGTTAGGGTTAGGGTTGGGGTAGGGGTTAGGGTTAGGGTTGGGGTAAGAGTTAGGGTTAGAGTTGGGGTTAGGGTTAGGTTTGGGGTTGGGTTTAGGGTTAGGTTTGGAGTTAGGGTTGGGTGGGTGTTAGCTTTAGGGTTAGGTTAGGGTTAGGGGTTAGGGTTAGACTTAGTGTTAGGGTTTAGGGTTAGGGTTAGGGTTACGTTAGGGTTGGGGTTAGTGTTAGGGTTTAGGGTTAACGTTAGGGAGAGGGTTACAGTTAGCGTTACTCTTAGGTTTAGGATTAGAAGAGGTTTAGGGTTGGGGTTAGGGTTATGGTTAGGGTTTTGGTTAGGGTTAGGGTTAGGGTTTACCGTTAGGGTTAGGGTTAGGGGGTTAGGGTTAGGTTTAGGGTTAAGGTTAGGGTTAGCATTACTCTTGGGTTTACGGTAAGAAGAGTGATTAGGGTTAGGGATAGGGTTTGGGATTTTGGTGAGGGTTAGGGTTAGGGTTAGGTTTAGGCTTAGGGCTTGGTTTAGGGTTAGGTTTAGGGTTAGGGTTAGGTTTAATGTTTGGTTTAGGGTTAGGGTTAGGGTTTAGGTTTAGGGTGAGGGTGAGGTTAGGGGTTAGGTTTAGGGTTAAGTTGGGTTTAGGGTTAGGGTTCAGGTTCGGGTTAGGGTTTGGTTTTGGGTTTGGGTTAGGGTTAGTGTTAGGGTTAGGGTTTAGGTTTAGGTTTAGGATTTAGGGTTAGGTTACGGCTAGGGTAAGGGTTAGGGTTAGGGAGTAGAGTTTAGGGTTAGGGTTAGTGTTAGGGTTAGGCTTTAGGGTTATGGTTAGCGTTAAGGTTTAGGGTTAGTGTTAGGGTTAGTGTTAGGGGTTATGGTTAGGTTTAGGTTTAGGATTTAGGGTTGGGTTAGGGCTAGGGTAAGGGTTAGGGTTAGGGTGTAGAGTTTAGGGTTAGGGATAGAAGAAGTTTAGATTTAGGGTAATGGTTAGATTCGGTTGGGGTTAAGGTTAGGGTAGGGTTAGGGTTAGAGTTGGGGTTAGGCTTTAGGGTTATGGTTAGCATTAGGGTTTAGGGTTATGGTTAGGGTTAGTGTTAGGGTTAGGGTTCAGGTTTAGGGTTAAAGTATGTTTAGGTTTAGTTTTGGGGTTGGGGTTAGGGTTAGGGTTAGTGTTACTGTTAGGGGTAGGGTTAGAAGAAGTTTAGATTTAGGATTAGGGCTTGAATCGGTTAGGGTTAAGGTTAGGGTAGGGTTAGGGTTAGAATTGGGGTTTGGGTAAGGGTACTGGTTATGGTTAGCTTTACTGTTAGGGTTAGGGTTAGAAAAAGTTTAGGTTTAGGGTTATGGTTAGAATAGTGTTAGGGTTAGGTTTAGGGTATTAGGGTTAGGACTACCATTTAGGATTTATATTTAGGGGTTATGTTAGGTTTAGGATTAGGGTTAGGATAGGGTTTGGCCTAAGCTTGGGGTTAGAGTTATGGTTGAGTTAGGGTTAAAGTTAGTATTGGGGTAGGATTACAGCTAGGGATAGGGTTAGGTCCTGGGTTGGGTTTAAGGTTTGGGGTTAGGGTTACGGGTAGGGATAGGGGAAAGTGTATGGCTTGGTGTTAGGGTTAGGGTTAGGGTTATAGCTGGGTTAAGGTTAGGTTTAGGGTTTAGGGTTAAGGTAGAGATAGGGTTAGGTTTATGGTTAGCTTTATTCTTAGGGTAAGGGTTAGAATAGGATTAGGTTTAGGGTTATGGTTAGAATAGGATTAAAGTTATGATTAGGGAAATAGGGTTACGGTTAGCATTTATGATTTAGGGTTAGGGTTAGTTTAGGGTTAGGGTTAGCTTTAGATGTAGGGTTAGGGTTAGTATTGGATTAGGGTTAGGGCTAGGTATAGAGTAGGGCTAAGGTAAGGGTTAGGGATAGGGATTAGGGATACGGGTAGGGTTAGGGAAGGGGTATGGCTTGGGGTTAGGGTTAGGTTAGGGTTAGGGGTTAGGGTTAGGGTTAGGGGTTAGGGGTTAGGGATAGGGTTAGTTGATAGAGTTAGGGTCAGGGTTAGGGTTAGGGTTAAGGTTTGGTTTAGGGTTAGGGTTAAGATTAAGGTTAGGGTAGCGTTACTCTTAGATTTAGGGTTAGAAGAGGTTTAGGGTTAGGGTTACGGTTAGGGTTAGGGGTTTGGATAGGGTTAGGTTGAGGGGTGAGGGCTAGGGTTAGGGGTTTAGGGGTTATTGTTAGGGTTAGCGTTACTCTTAAGTTTAGGGTTAGAAGAGTTAGGGTTAGGGATAGGGTTAGGTTAGGGGGTTTGAATAGGTTTAGGGTTTTGGTTAGGGTTAGGGGTTAGGGTTAGGGTTATGATTATGATTAGAGTTAGGGGTTGGGTTAGGGTTAGGGGGTTAGGTTTGGGGTTAGATAGGTTTGGGTTAGGGTTAGGGTTAGGGATAGGGGTTTGAATATGTTTAGGGTTTTGGTTAGGGTTAGGGGTTAGGGTTAGGGTTAGCATTACTCTTAAGTTTAGGTTAGAAGAGATTAGGGTTAGGGTTAGGGTTAAGGTTAGGGGTTTTGAATAGTATTATGGTTTTAGTTAGGGTTAGGGTTTAGGGTTAGGGTTTAGGATTAGGATTAGGGTTATGGTTATGGTTAAGTTAGGGTTGGGTTAGGGTTAGGGTTAGGGTTAGTGTTAGGGTTAGGGTTAGGGTTTGGTTTAGGGTTAGGGTTAGGGTTTGGTTTAGGGTTAGGATTAGGGGTTAGGGTTCGGTTTAGGTTAGGGTTTGGTTTAGGCTAGGGCTTGGGGTTAGGCTTAGGACTTAGGGGCCAGGGTTAGGCTTTAGGCTTACCGTTACAGTTAGGGTTAGTGTTGTTAGGGTTATTGTTAGGGTCAGGGTTTAGGGTTAGGTTTAGCATTAGGGTTAGCGTTAGCATTAGGCAGCGTTAGGGTTAGGGCTAGGGTTAGGTTTAGGATTGGGGTTAGTTTTAGAGTTGGGGTTGGGGGCTAGGATTAGGGTTTTGGTTAGGGTTAGCGTTAGGGTTGGAGTAGGATTAGGGTTAGCGTTAGGGTTAGCATTAGCGTTAGGGTTAGCGTGGGTTTAGGGTTAGGTAAGGTTAGGGTGAGGGTTAGTTTTAGGGTTGGGGTTAGGGTTAGGGTTAGGGTTAGGTTAGGTTTGGGGTTAGGGTTAGGGTTGGGGTTGGGGTTACGGTTAGGTTTGGGGTTAGGGTTGGGGTTAGGGGTTAGGTTTAGGGTTGGTGTTAGGATTAGGGTTAGGGTTAGGGTTAGGTGTTAGGCTTAGGGTAAGGGTTGGTTTTAGGTTAGGGTTAGTGTTAGGGTTAGGGTTAAGAGTTAGGGGTTAGGGTTAGGGTTAGGGGTTTTGTTTAGGGTTAGGTTTAGGGTTAATGTTAGGATTATATTTCGGGCTGGGATAGGTTTAGGATTAGGACTAGTGCTAGAGCTAGGTTTAGGGCTGGGGCTAGGGCTAGGGTTAGGGATAGTGATTAGTGTTATTATTAGGGTTAGAGTTAAGGGTAGGAATAGGGTTAGAGGTTAGGGGTTATGGTTAGGGATGGTGTTAGGGTTAACGTTAGTGTTAGGGATTCGGGTTAGGGTTAGGGTTAGGGTTTAGGGTTAGGGGAAAGATTTTAGGCTTAGGATATGTGTTAGTGTTAAAGTTAGGGTTAGGGTTAGAGTTACCCTAGGGCTAGGGTTAGGTAGGGGTTAGGTAGTTTTTGTTTGGGGTTAGGTTTAGGGTTAAGGTTAGCGTTACTATTAGTTTATTGTTAGGGTTAGGGTTAGGATTAGCGTTAGGGTTAGGGTTAGGGTTAGGGTTAGGGTTAGGGGTGTTAGGGTTAGGGTTAGGCGTACAGTTAGGGTTAGGGTTCGGGTTTAGGGTTAGAATTAGGATTAGTGTTAGTATTGGTGGTTACGGTGAGGATAGCGTTAGGGTTAGGGTTTTGTTGGCATTACTTTAGGGTAAGTGTTTAGAGTTAGGGTTAGGGTTAGGGTTTAGTGTTTAGGGATAGGGTTAGGGTTATGGTTAGTTTAAGTGATGTGTTAGGGTTAGGGTTACGGGTAGGGTAAGGGGTAGGGGTATGGTTTGGGTGTGGGGTAAGGGTTAGGGTTAGGGTAGGGTTGGGTTAGCATTTGTTAGGGTTAAGGTTAGGGTATAGGGTTTAGGGTTAGGTTTAGGGTTAGGGTTTAGGGTTTAGGGTTAGGGTTAGTGTTAGGGCTAGGGCTGGGGGCTACGGCTGGGCTACGGCTAGTGCTAAGGTTAACGTTACGGTTGGTGTTTAGGTTAGGGTTAGGTTTAGGTTTGGGATTTGGGGTTAGGGTTAGGGTTAGCGTTAGTGTTAGGTTTTAGGGTTTAGGCTTAGGCTTAGGGTTAGGTTAGGGGTTAGGGATAGGGTTAAGGCTAGGGTTAGGATTAGGGGTATGGGTTAGGGTTATGTGTAGGGGTAGGGGTATGGGAAGTGGTATGGCTAGGGGTTAGGGTTAGTGTTTGGGTTAGGTTTGGGTTAGAGTTAGGTTTAAAGTTATGGTTTAGGGTTTAGGGTTAGGGTTAGGTTTAGAGTTAGGGTTAGGGTTAGGGCTAGGGATAGGTTTAGAGCTAGGGATAGTGTTAGGGCTAGGGTTAGGGTTAGGGTTAGGATTAAGTTTATGGTTAGGTTTTAGCGGTAGGGGTAGGGTTAGGACTTCTGGTTAGGTTTAGGGTTTGGGTTATGTTTGGATTAGGGTTAGGGTTTGGGTTTGGGTGTAGAGTTTAGGGTTAAGGTTAGTGTTAGGGTTAGGGTTTAGGGTTAGGGTTAGGGTTAGGGTTCCAGTTAGGGTTAGGCTTTAGGGTTAGGGTTAGCATTATTGGTTAGGGTTAGCATTAGGGTTAGGGTTAGTGCTAGGTTTAGGATTAAGTTTAGGGTTAGGGTAGGGTTAGGGTTCTGGTTGGCATTGTGTTTAGCGTTAGCGTTAGGTTTAGGGTTAGGGTCAGGGTTATGGTTAGGATTTATGTTTTAGGGATAGGGTGAGAGATAGAATTAGTGTTAATGTTAGGGTTGGGTTATGGTTAGGGTTAGGTTTAGGTCTAGTGCTAGGGCTAGTGTTAAATTTAGGGATAGGGTTGGGGTTGGGGTTAGGGTAGGGTTGGGGTTAGGGTAGGGTTAGGGTTAGGGTTAGAGTAAGGGTTAGGGTTAGGGTTAACGTTATTCTTTTGTAGGGTAAGAAGAGGTTTAGGTTTAGGGTTAGTTTTAACGTTACGGGTTCAGGTTCGGGTTAGGGGTTAGGGTTATGGGTTGTGGTAGGTTTTGGGGTAGGGGAAGGGGTATGGGTTGTGGTTAGGGTTTGGGTTAGGGTTGGGTTAGTGTTAGGGTTAGCATTAGGGTTAGGGTTTAAGGTTTAGTGTTAGGGTTAGGGTTAGGTTTAGGTTTAGGACTAGAGATAGGGTTAGAGCTAGGGGGTAGGGCTAGGGCTAGGGTTAGGGTTAAGGTTAGGGTTAAGTTTAGAATTAGGGTAGGGTTATGTTTGGGATTGGGATTAATGTTAGGGTTAGGGTTAAGTTTAGGGCTATGGCTAGGGTTAGAGCTAGGGTTAGTACTAGGGCTAAGGCTACGGATAGGGCTAAGGTTAGGGGTAAGGGTTAGGTTTTAGGGTTAGGGTTAGGATTAGGGTTAGGTTTTAGGGTTTAGGGTTAGCATTAGGGTTAGGGTTAGGGCTGGGGCAGGGTTAGGTTTATGGTTAGAGTTAGGAGTCAGAGTTTAGGGTCAGGGTTAGGATTAGTGTTAGGGCTGGGGTTACTCTTAGGGTAAGGAGTTAGGGTTAGGGTTAGGGTTACGGTTATGGTTAGGGTTAGGGTTAAGGTTAGGATTAGGGGTTAGGGTTAGTGTTTGAGTTATTGTTAGGGTTATGGTTAGGGTTGGGTTAGGGTTAAGGTTGTGGTTGGGGTTAGGGTTAGGTTTAGGGTTAGCATTACTGTTAGGGTTAGGGTTAGGGTTAGGGTTAGGGTCATAGTCAGGGTTAGGGTTAGGGTTAGGGTTAGGGTTAGGGATAGGGCAGGGGTTAGGTTTATGGTTAGAGTTTAGGGTTAGGGTTAGAGTCAGAGTTTAGGGTCAGGGTTAGGATTAGTGTTAGGGTTGGGGTTACTCTTAGGGAAGGGGTTAGGGTTAGGGTTAGGGTTACGGTTATGGTTAGGGTTAGGGTTAAGGTTAGGATTAGGGGTTAGGGTTAGTGTTTGAGTTATTGTTAGGGTTATGGTTAGGGTTGGGTTAGTGTTAAGGTTGTGGTTGGGGTTAGGGTTAGGTTTAGGGTTAGCATTACTGTTAGGGTTTAGGTTTATGGTTAGGTTTAGAAAAGGGTTAGGGTTAGGGTTAGGGTTAGGATTTAGGTTTAGGATTAGGGTTAGTGTTAGTATTGGTGGTTACAGTGAGGGTTAGCGTTAGGGTTAGGGTTGTGTTAGCATTAGGGTTAGGGGTAAGTGTTTAGAGTTAGGGTTAGGTTTATGGTTTAGGATAGGGTCAGGTTTATGGTTAGGCTTAGGGTTGTGTTAGGGTTAGGGTTACGGGTAGGGTAAGGAGTAGGTGTGCGGTTTGGGTGTAGGGTGAGAGTTTGGGTTATGGCAGGTTTGGGTTAGGGTTAAGGTTAGGGTACGGAGTTCAGTGTTAGGGTTAGGTTTAGGGTTTAGGGTTAGTGTTAGGGTTAGGGCTAGGGCTAGTGTAAGGGCTAGGACTAGGGCTAGGGCTACGGCTAGTGCTAAGGTTGGGGTTAGGGTTAGTGTTTAGGGGTTAGAATTAGGCTTAGATTTAGGATTTAGGGTTGGGTTTAGGGTTAGGGGTTAACGTTAGTGTTAGGTTTTAGGGTTTAGGCTTAGGGTTAGGGTTAGGTTTAGTGTTAGGGTTAGGGTTAGGGATAGGGTTAGGGCTAGGGTTAGGGTTAAGGCTAGGGGTTAGGGTTATGTGTAGGGGTAGGTGTAGGGGACAGGGAAGCGGTATGTCTAGGGGTTATGGTTTGGGTTAGGGGTTAGGGTTGGGTTAGGGTTAAGGTTAGGGTTTAGGGTTAGGGTTAGAGTTAGGGCTAGCGATAGGGTTAGAGCTAGGAATAGTGCTAGGGCTAAGGTTAGGCTTAATTTTAGGGTTAGAGATAGGGTTAGGGGTAGGGGGTAGGGTTAGGACTTCTGGTTAGGTTTAGGGTTATGTTTGGGTTAGGGTTAGGGATAGGGTTAGGGTGTAGAGTTTAGGGTTAAGGTAAGTGTTAGGGTTAGGGTTTAGGGTTAGGGTTCGGTTTAGGTTTAGGATTTAAGATTAGGGTAGGGTTAGGGTTAGGGTGTAGAGTTTAAGGTTAGGGTTAGTGTTAGGCTTAGGCTTTAGGGGTTAGGGTTAGCTTTAGAAGTTAGGGTTAGGGTTAGGGTTAAGGTTAATGTTAGATTTAGGGTTAGGGTTATGGTTAGGGTTGAGGTTAGTGTTAGGGTTAGGGTTAGGTTTAGGGTTAGGGTACGTTTAGGGTTAGGGTTGGGGTTGGGGTTGGGGATAGGGTTAAGGGTTAGTGTTACTCTTAGGATTAGGGTTAGAAGAAGTTTAGATTTAGGGTTAAGGTTAGAATAGAGTTAGGGTTAAGTTTATGGTAGGGTTAGGGTTAGAGTTAGAGTTAGGGGTTTGGGTTAGGGTTAGGTTTATGGTTAGCTTTACTGTTAGGGTCAGGATTAGAAGAGGTTTAGGTTTAGGGTTAGGGTTAGAATAGGGTTAGGGTTAGGTTTAGGGTATTAGGGTTAGGGTTAGCATTTAGGATTTACGGTTAGGGTTAAGGTTAGGGTAGGGTTAGGACTAAGGTTAGGGTTAGGGTTAATATTGGTGTAGGGGTTAGGGCTAGGGATAGGGTTAGGGCTAGGGTTAGGTTTACAGTTTGGAGTTAAGGTTACAGGTACGGATAGGGGAAGGGGTATGGCTTGGGGTTAGGGTTTGGGTTAGGTTTAGGGTTAGGGTTGTGTAAGGGTTAGGGGTTTAGGGTTTAGGGTTTAGAGTTAGGGTTAGGGTTAGGGTTCCAGTTAGGGTTAGGCTTTATGGTTAGGGTTAGCGTTATGAATTAGGGTTAGGGTTAGGGTTAGGATTAGTGTTAGGTTTAGGGTTAAGTTTAGGGTTACGGTAGGGTTAGTGTTAGGGTTAGGGTTAGGGTGTAGAGTTTAGGGTTAGGGTTAGGGTTATTGTAAGGGTTAGGGCTTTAGGTTTAGGGTAAGCGTCAGGGGTTAGGTTTAGGGTTAGATTAAGGTTAGTGTTAGATTTAGAGTTAGGGTTAGGGTTACTGTTAGTGTTAGTGTTAGGGTTAGGGTTGAGGTAAGTGTTAGGGTTAGGGTTAGGTTTAGGGATAGGGTGTGTTTAGGGTTGGGGTTGGGGTTGGGGTTGGGGTTGGGGTTGGGGTTAGGGTTCGTGTTACAGTTAGGGTTAGGGTTAGAAGAATTTAGATTTAGGATTAGGGTTAGAATAGTGTTAGCCTTAATGTTAGGTTAGGGTTAGGATTAGAGTTGGGGTTTGGGTTAGGGTTAGGCTTATGGTTAGCTTTACTGTTAAGGTTAGGGTTAGAAGTGGTTTAGGTTTAGGGTTAGTGTCAGAATAGGGTTAGGGTTAGTTTTAGGTATTAGCGTTACGGATAGCGTTTAGGATTTAGGGTTAGGTTTAGGTGAGTGTTAGGGTTAGGGAGGGTTAGGGATAAGTTTAGGGTTAGAGTTATGGTTGGGTTGGGGTTAGAGTTAGTATTGGGGTACTGGTAAGGCTAGGATAGTGTTAGGGCTAGGGTTAGGTTTAGGGTTTGGGGTTACAGTTACGGGTAGGCATAGGGGATGGAGTAAGCTTCTGGGATTAGGATTCGCGTTAGGGTTAGGGTGAGGTTAGGGTTAGGGTTAGAGTTAGGGTTTAGGGTTTAGGGTTAGGGTTAGTGTTAGTGTTCTGGTTAGGGTTAGGCTTTAGGGTTAGGTTTAGCGTTAATGGTTAGGTTTAGAGTTAGGTTAGGTTAAGTTTAGGGTTAGGGTAGGGTTAGGGTTGGGGTTGGTGTTGGAATTAGATTTGCATTAGGTTTAGGGTTAGGGTTTATGGTTTAGGGATAGGGTGATGGATAGAGTAAGGTTATGGTTAGAGTTGGGTTAGGGTTAGGGTTATGGGTAGGGCAAGAGGTAGGGGTGAGGTTTGCATGTAGGGAAAGTGTTAGGGTTAGGGATAGGATTGGGTTAGCGTTTGGGTTAGGGTTAAGGTTAGGGTATAGGGTTTAGGGCTAGGGTTTGGGTTAGGGTTTAAGGTTTAGGGTTAGGGTTAGGGTTATGTTTAGGGCTAGGTCTAGGGATAGGGTAAGGACTAGTGCTAGGGCTAAGGCTACGGCTAGTGCTAAGGTTAGGGTTAGGGTTATTGTTTAGGGTTAGGGTTAGGTTTAGGTTAGGTTTAGGATTTAGGGTTAGGGTTAGGGTTAGGGTTAACGTTAGTGTTAGGTTTTAGGGTTCAGGCTTAGGGTTAGGGTTAGGGTAGGGCTAGGGTTAGGTTTAGTTTTAGGATTTAGGGTTAGGGTTAAGGTTAGGGTTAGGTTAGCATTAGTGTTAGGTTTTAGGGTTTAGGCTTAGGGTTAGGGGTTAGGGTTAGGGTAAGGGTTAGGTTTAGGGTTAGGGCTAGGGATAGGATTAGGGTTAGGGTTAAGTTTAGGGTTTAGAGTTTAGTGTTAGGGTTAAGGTTAGGGTTGTGTTAGGGTTAGGGTTAAGGTTAGGGTTTAGGGTTTAGGGTTAGGGATAGGGTTAGGGATAGGGCTAGGGCTAGGGTTAGATCTAGGGATAGTGCTGTGGCTAAGGTTAGGGTTAAGTTTAGGGTTAGGGTTAGGGTTAGGTGTAGGGGTAGATGTAGGACTTCATGTTAGGGTTAGTGTTAGGTTTATGGTTGGATTAGGGTTAGGGTTAGGGTGTAGAGTTTAGGGTTAAGGTTAATGTTAGGGTTAGGGTTTAGGGTTAGGGGTTAGGTTTAGGTTTAGGATTTAGGGTTTGGGTAGGGTTATGGTTAGGCTAGGGTTAGGGTTAGAGTTTAGGGTTAGGGTTAGTGTTAGGGTTTAGGGTTAGGGGTAGGTTTATTGTTAGGGTAGTGTTACTCTTAAGGTTACGGTTAGGGTTAGGGATATTGTTAGGGTTAGGGTTACATTTACGATTTGGGTTAGGGGTGAGGTTAGGGTTAGTGTGAGGGATAGAGTTTAGGGTTAGGGGTTAGGGTGAGTTTTAGTGTTAATGTTAGGGTTAGGGTTAGGATGAGTGTTAGGGTTAGGGTTAGGTTTAGGGTTAGGGTTGAGTTTGGGGTTGGGGTTCGGGGTTAGGTTTAGGGTTAGTGTTACCGTTAGGGTTAAGGTTAGAAGTTTAGATTTAGGGTTACGGTTAGAACAAGGTTAGGGTTACGGTTATGGTTAGGGTTAGAGTTGGGGTTTCAGTTAGGGTTAGGGTTTGGGTTAGGGTTTAGGGATAGGGTTAGAGTTAGGGTTCCGGTTAGGGTTAGGCTTTATGGTTAGGGTTAGTGTTATTGGTTAAGGTTATGGTTATGGTTAGGGTTACGGTTAAGCTTAGTGTTAGGGTTAGTGTTAAGTTTAGGGTTAGAGTAGGTTTAAGGTTCGGGTTGCATTGGGGTTAGCATTAGCGTTAGGTTTAGGCTTGGGGTTAGGGTTAGGGAGGATGGTTTAGAGATAGGGTGAGGGATAGAGTTAGGGTTAGGGTTAGGGTTGAGTTAGGGTTAAGGTTAGCTTTAGGGCTAGGGCTAGGGCTAGGGCTATGGTTATGTTTAGGCTTATGGGTAGGGGCAGGATTGGGGTGGTGGCTAGTGTTACTGTTAGGGTTAGGGTAGAAGAGGTTTAAGTTTAGGGTTATGGTTGGAATAGGTTAGATTTAGGATTTAGGATTTAGGGTTAAGGTTAGTTTAGGATTAGAGTTAGGGTTAAGGTTTAGGGTTAGGTTCATTTTTTAGGTTAGGGTTAGGGTTTGGTAAAGAGTATGTTAGGGGTTGTGGTTAGGGTTAGAGTTAGGGTTCAGTGCTAGGATTAGGGTTAGGGATAGAGGTAGGGTTATGGTTAGTGTTGGGTTAGGGTTAGGGGTAAGGGTAGGGCTACATTTAAGGCTAGCGCTAGGTCTAGGTTTAGGGTTAGGGTTGGGGTAGGGGTATGGGGTTGAGGTTAGTGTTAGGATTATGGTTAGGGTTGGGTTAGGTTAGGTTAGGGGTAGGGGTAGGGGTACAGTTAGTGTTGCTGCTAGAGTTAGAGATAGGGTTGGGTTAGTGTTAGAGTTAGGGGTAGGGTTAGGGTTAGGGATAGGGCTAGGTTTAGGGCAAGGGCTAGTGCTAGGGCTAGAGCTACGGCTAGGGCAATCTTTAGGGTTATGGTTAGTGTTTAGGGTTAGAATCAGGCTTTAGGTTTAGGGTTAGTGTTATTGGTTAGGGATAGGGTTAAGATCAGTTTAGATTTAGGTTTAGGTTTAAGGTTAGTGTTAGTGTTAGGGTTAGTGTTGGGGTTAGTGTTAGGGTTAGGTTTAGGCTTAAGATAGGTTCATTCTTAGGGTTTGGGTTGGGGCTAGGGTAAAGTTTAAGTTTAGCGTTACTGTTAGGGTTAGGGTTAGGGTTAGGGTTAGGGGCAGGACTAGCGATAGGATTAGGGGTTGAGGTTAGTATTAGGGTTAGGGTTAGGGTTAGGTTTGGGGCTAGCACTAGGGCTAGGGTTTAAAGCAAGTGCTATGTCTAGGGCTAGTGTTATGGACTAGGGTTAGGGTTAGGGTAAGGGTAGGATTAGGGGTTGAGGTTAGTGTTAGGGTTAGGGTTAGGGTTGGGTTAAGGTTAGGTTTGGGGTTAGGGTTAGTGTTAGGGTTAGTGTTAGGGTTAGGATAGGGCTAGTTTTAGGGTTAGGATTAATGCTAGGGTTAGGGTTTATGGTGTAGGGTTAGGGTTAGGGCTAGGGTTAGTTTTATGGCAAGGGCTAGTGCTAGGGCTAGGGCTATGGCTAGGGCTAAGGTTAGGGTTAATGTTTAGGTTAGTGTTAGGTTTAGGTATAGGATTTAGGGTTAGTGTAGGTTTAGGGGTAGGATTAGGGTTAGTGTTAGGTTTTAGGGTTTAGGATTAGGTTTAGGGTTAGGGTTAGGGTTAGGGATAGGGTTAGGGCTAGGGTTAGGGAAAGGATTTGTGGTTAGAGTTACGGGTAGGGGTAGTGGTAGGATTAGGGGAAGGTGTATGGCTTGGGGTTAGGGTTAGTGTTAGTGTTGGGTTAGGGTTAGGGTTAGGATTTGGGTTTATGGTTAGCGTTAGGGTAAGGGCTAGGGATAGGCTTAGGGCTATGGCTAGTGCTAGGGCTAAGGTTAGGGTTAGGGTTAGGGTTAGTGTTAGGGGTTAGAGGCAGCGGTAAGCATAGGGGTTTGATTTTGGGTAGGGTTATGTTTAGGGTTGGATTAGGGTTAGGTGTAGGGATTAGGGTTACGGTTAGAGTTAGGATTAGGTTAGAGTTAGGGTTAGGGTTAGGGCTAGGTTTAGGTTTAGTTTTAGGATTTAGGGTTAGAGTTAAGGTTAGGGTTAGAGTTAGCATTAGTGTTAGGTTTTAGGGTTTAGGGTTAGGTTAGGGTTAGGGCTAGGGATAGGGTTAGGGTTAGGGTTAGGGATAGGGTTAGGGTTAGGGTTAAGGTTAGGGTTTAGGGTTTAGTGTTAGGGTTGGGGTTAGGGTTGGGTTTAGGTTAGGGGTTAAGGTTAGGGTTTAGGTTTATGGTTAGGGTTAGGCCAAGGATAGGGTTAGAGCTAAGGATAGTGCTAGGGCCAAGGTTAGGGGTTAAGTTTAGGGTTAGGGTTAGGGTTAGATGTAGGGGTAGATTAAGGACTTCTTGTTAAGGTTAGTGTTAGGTTTATGGTTGGATTAGCGTTAGGTTACGGTTAGGATTAGGGTTACGGTTTGGTTTAGGTTTAGGGTTAGGAGTAGGGGTAGGGGTTGAGGTTAGTGTTAGGATTAGGGTTAGGGTTGGGTTAGGGTTAGGGTTAGTGTCTAGGTTAGGGTTAGGGTAGGGGTAGGGGTACAGTTAGTGTTGTTGCTAGGGTTAGGTTTAGGGTTAGGGTTGGGTTATGGTTATGGTTAGGGGTAGGGTTAGGGTTAGGGATAGGGCTAGGTTTAGGGCAAGGGCTAGTGCTAGGGCTAGAGCTACGGCTAGGGCAAAGTTTAGGGTTAGGGTTTGTGTTTAGGGTTAGGGTTAGGCTTTAGGGTTAGAGTTAGTGTTATTGGTTAGGGTTAGGGTTAAAATTAGTTTAGATTTAGGTTTAGGTTTAAGGTTAGTGTTAGTGTTAGGGTTAGGGTTGGGGTTAGTGTTAGGTTAGGTTTTAGGTTAGGGTAGGTTCATGGTTAGAGTTTGGTTTGAGACTAGGGTAATGGTTAAGGTTAGCGTTATTGTTAGGTTAGAGTTAGAAGAGGTTTAGATTTAGGGTTAGGGTTAGAATAGGGTTAGGGTTAGGGTTAAGGTAGGGTTAGGGTTAGAGTTGGGGTTAGGTTTAGGGTTAGGGGCAAGAGTAGGGGTAGGATAGGGGTTGAGGTTAGTGTTAGGGTTAGGGTTAGGGTTGGGTTAGGGTTAGGGTTAGGTTTGGGTCTAGCCCTAGGACTAGGGTTTAAAGCAAGGGCCATATCTAGGGCTAGGGCTAGGACTAGGTTTAGGTTTAGTGTTAGGGGTAAGGGTAGGATTAGGGGTTGAGGTTAGTGTTAGAGTTAGGGTTAGGGTTGGGTTAGGGTTAGGTTTGGGGTTATGGTTAGTGTTAGGGTTAGTGTTAGGTTTAGGTTAGGGCTAGTTTTAGGGTTAGGGTTGAGGCTAGGGTTAGGGTTTATGGTTTAGGGTTAGGGTTAGTGCTAGGTTAGTTTTAGGGCAAGGGCTAGTGCTAGGACTAGGGCTATGGCTAGGTCTAAGGTTAGGGTTAGTGTTTAGGGTTAGAGTTAGGTTTAGGTTCAGGATTTAGGGTTAGTGTAGGTTTAGGGGTAGGGTTAAGATTGTGTTAGGTTTTAGGGTTTAGTATTAGGTTTAGGGTTAGGGTTAGGGTTAGGGATAGGGCTAGGGTTAGGGTTAGGATTAAGGGTTAGGGGTTAGGGTTACGGGTAGGGGTAGGGGTAGGAGTAGGGGAAGGTGTATGGCTTGGGGTTAGGGTTAGTGTTAGGGTTGGGTTAGAGTTAGGGTTTGAGTTTATGGTTAGCATTAGGGTTAGGGATAGAGATAGGCTTAGGGCTATGGCTAGTGCTAGGGCTAAGTTTAGGGTTAGGGTTAGGGTTAGTGTTAGGGGTTAGAGGCAGCGGTAGGCATAGGGGTTTGATTTTGGGTAGGGTTATGTTTAGGGTTGGATTAGGGTTAGGTTTAGGGTTTATAGTTTAGGGTTACGGTTAGGGTTAGGATTAGGGCTAGGGCTAGGGTTAGGGCTAGGGCTAGTGCTCGGGTTAGGGCTAGGGATAGGGTAAAGGTTACGATTAGGGTTTAGGTTTAGGGTTAGGGTTAGGATTAGAGCTAGGGCTAGGGCTAGGGCTAGAATAAGGGTTAGGTTAGGGTTGGGTTTGGGGTTAGCGTAGGGTTAGGGTTAGGGTTGGGGTTGGGATTAGGGTTAGGGTTAGCGTTACTGTTAGGTTAGGGTTAGGGTTAGGTTAGGGTTAGGTTAGGGTTAGGGGTTAAGGTTCAGGTAGGGGTAGGGGTAGGGGTAAGGGAAGGGGTATGGGTTGGGATTAGAGGTAGGGTTATGGTTAGGGTTGTATTAGTGTTAGGGTTAGCATTAAGGTTAGGGTTTAGGGTTTATGGTTATGGTTAGGTTTAAGTTTAGGGCTAGGGCTAGGGTTAGGGCTAGGGGTAGGGCTACAGCTAGGATTAGGTTAGGGTTAGGGTTAAGTTTAGGTTTAGGGTAGGGTTAGGTTACGGTTATGGGTTAGGGTTATGTGTAGAAGTAGGGGTAGTGGTAGGGTAAGGGGGTATGGCTAGGGGTTAGGGTTAGTGTTAGGGTTAGGGCTAGAGATAGGGTTAGAGCTAGGGATAGTGCTAGTGCTAGAGTTACGGTCAGATTTAGGGTTAAGTTTAGGATTAGAGGTAGGGGTAGGGGTAGGGCTGGGACATGTGGTTGGGGTTAGGATTATGGTTATGGTTGGATTAGGTTAGGTTAGGTTAGGGTGTAGAGTATAGTGTTAAGGTTAATGTTAGGGTTAAGGTTTACGGTTAGGTTAGGTTTAGGTTTAGGATTTAGGGTTAGGTTAGGGTTAGGGTGAGGGTTAGGGTTAGGGTGTAGAGTTTATGGTTAGGGTTAGTGTTAGGTTAGGCTTTAGGGTTAGGGTTAGCATTAGGGTTTAGGGTTAGTGTTAGGGTTAAGGTTAGTGTTAGATTTAGGGTTAGGTTTAGTGTTAGTGTTAGGGTTAGGGTTGGGCTTAGTGTTAGTTTTAGGGTTAGGTTTAGGCTTAGGGTTGGGGTTGGGTTTAGAGTTAGGGTCAGGGTTAGGGTTACTGTTAGGGTTAGGGGTTAGAAGAAGTTTAGATTTAGGATTAGGTTTAGAATAGGGTTAGGATTAAGTTTAGGTTAGGGTTAGGGTTAGGGTTAGGGTTTGTGTTAGGGTTAGAGTTAGGGTTTAGAGTTAGGGTAAAGGTTTGGTTTCAGGTTAGGGTTAGGGCTAGGGATAGAATTAGGACTAGGACTAGTGCTAGTGCTAGGTTTAGGGTTAGGTTTAGGTTAATGTTAGGTTAGGGTTAAGTTTAGGGTTAGGGTAGGGTTAGGTTCGCTTGGCATTGGGGTTAGCTTTAGCGTTAGGTTTAGTGTTAGTGTTTATGGTTAGGGTTAGGGATATGGTTTAGGGATAGGGTGAAGGATAGAGTTAGGGTTAGGTTAGGGTTGTGTTAGGGTTAGGGTTAGATTTAGGGATAGGGTTAGGGTTAGGGTTAGGGTTTAGGGTTTAGGGTTAGGGTTAAGAATAAGGTTAGGGTTAGGCCGAGGGATAGGTTAGGCCTAGGGCTAGTGCTAGTGCTAAGGATAGGGTTAGGGTTAGGGTTAGTGTTAGGGGTACAGTTAGGGGTAGGGTTGGGTTTGGGGTTAGGGTTAGGTTTAGGGTTTAGGGTTAGGATTTGGTTCAGGGTTAGGGTTAGGAGTTAGGGTTAGGGGTAGGGTTAGTGGTAGGAGTATGGGTTGGGGTTTGGGTTAAGGATAGGGTTAGGTTTAGGGTAATGGTAAGTGTTACAGTTAGCATTAGGGTTACGGTTAGGGTTGGGTTAGGGTTAGAGGTAGGGGTATGGGTAAGTGTAGGTGTTAAGGTTAGGGTTAGGGTTAGGTTTATGGTTAGGGTAGGTGTAGGTTTAGGGTTGGTGATGGGGTTAGGGATAGGATTAGGTTTAGGGTTAGGTTTAGGGTTAGGGTTAGAGTACGGTTAGGGTTAGGGTTCAAAGACGTTCGGTTTAGGGTTAGGGTTAGAATAGGGTTAGAGATAGGGTTAGGGTTAGGGTACGGTTAGGATTAGGGCTGGGGTTGGGGTTGGGGTTAGGATTAGGGTTAGGGTTAGCATTACTCTTAGGTTTAGGGTTAGAAGAGGTTTCGGTTTAGGGTTTGATTTAGGCTTAGGGTTAGGGGTTAGGCTTAGGGTTAAGGTTAGGTTAGTTTTAGGGTTTAGGGTTAGGTTAAGGGTAGCAGTATCTGTTGGGTGTTGGGTTACGGTTAGGGTTAAGGTTAGGTTTTTTTACGATTAAGTGTAGGGGTAGGGAAAACGGTAAGGGTATGTGTTGGGGTTAGGGTAGGGTTAGGGTTAGGGTTAGCATTACTCTTAGGGTTAGGGTTAGAAGAGCTTTCGTTTAGGGTAAGGTTTAGGGTTAGGGTTAGGGGTAAGGCTTAGGTTAGGGATAGGGTTGGGCTATGATTAGGGTTAGGGTTAGGGTTGGGTTATGGTTAGGTTTAGTGTTAGGTTTAGGGTTAGGGTAGGTTTAAGTTTAGTGTTGGGGTTGGGTTTAGGGATAGGTAATTAGGGTTAGTGTTACAGTTAGGGTTAGGGTTAGTTGAGGATTAGGTTTAGGATTACGGTTACCATAGGGTTAGGGTTAGTGTTAGGTTAGGGTACGGTTAGTGTTAGGGTTGGGGTTAGGGTTAGGTTAGGGTTATGGGTTAGGGTTAGGTTAATGTTATGGGTTAGCGTTAGGGTTACGCTTAGTTTAGGGGTTACGGTTATGGTTAAGGTTCAGGGTAGGGGTAGGGGAATGGGTTGGGATTAGGGTTACGGTTAGTTTTATTGTTGTATAAAGATTAGGGTTAGTGTTAGTGTTTAGGGTTAGAGTTATTGTTAGGGTTCAGGGTTTAGTGATAAAGTTAGGGTAAGGGATAGGGTTAGGGTTAGGGTTAGAGTTGGGTTAGGGTTAGGGTTAGGGTTATGGTTTAAGGTTTAGGTTAAGGTTAGGGTTAGGGTTTAGGATTAGGGTTTGGGTCAGGGTTAGGGTTAGGGTTAGGAGTAGCTGTATGTGTTGGGGTTTGGGTTAGGGTTAGGGTTGGGTTAGGGTTAGGGTTAGATTTCAAGGTTTTAGATAGAGTATAGAGTTAGTGTTTAGGGTTAAGGTTACGGTTAGGGTTTAGGGCTTAGCGTTAGGGTTAGGGTTAGTGTTAGTGTTAGTGTTAGGGTGAGGCTTAGAGTTTAGGGTTAGTGTTAGGCTTTATGGTTAGGTTAGGGTTAGGGTTAGTGTTAGTGTTAGAGTTAGGGATAGGGTTAGAGTTTGGTTACAGTTAGGGTACGGTTAGGGTTAGGATGGGGTTGGGGTTAGGGTTAGGGTTATGGGTTAGGGGTTTGGTATGGGTTATGGTAGGGTTAGGGTTAGTGTTTACGGTTAGGTTAGGGTTAAGGTTATGGATTAGAGTTTACGGATAGGGTTAGGGTTATGGTTAGGATTAAGGGTAGAGTATGGTTAGGGAATGCTTTAGGGTTAGTGTTAGAGAGGTAGGGTTAGGGTTCGGGCTAGGGTTATGGTTAGGGTTGTGTTAGGGTTAGGGATAGGGATAGGGTTAGGGGTAAGTGTAGGGTTAGGGTTAGGTAAGGTTAGGGTTAGGGTCAGAAGAGGTTTCAGTTTAGAGTTCAGGTTAGAATAGGGTAGGGTTAAGGTTAGGTTTAGGGTTAGGGTACGGTTAGGGGTAATGTTGGGGTTGAGGTTAGGGTTAGGTTTAGTGTTTAGGGTTAGGATTTGGTTCACGGTTAGGGTTAGGAGTTAGGGTTCGGGTAGGGTTAGTGGTAGGAGTATGAGTTGGGGTTTGGGTTAAGGTTAGGGTTAGGTTTAGGGTAATGGTTAGTGTTACAGTTAGCATTAGGGTTATGGTTAGGGTTGGGTTAGGGTTAGGGGTAGGGGTATGGGTAAGGGTAGGTGTTAGGGTTAGCGTTAGGTTTAGGTTTATGGTTAGGGTAGGTATAGGTTTAGGGTTGGGGTTGGGGTTATTGATAGGATTAGGGTTAGGGTTAGGGGCTAGGGTTAGGGTTAGAGTACGGTTAGGGTTAAGGTACAAAGACGTTCGGTTTAGGGTTAGGGTTAGGGTTAGGAGTTTGGGTTAGGGTTAGGGTAGGATTAGGGGTTAGGATAAGGGTTAGGGTTAGGGTTAGGGTTGGGTTTGCGTTTAGGATTGAGTTTGGGGTTAGGGTTGGGATAGGGGTTGGGGTAAGGGTTGGGAATGTGGTTGGGTTTAGGGTTGTGTTTGGGGTTAGGGGTTAGGTTTGGGGTTAGGTTTAGGTTATGGTTAAGGTTAGGTCTAGGTGTTAGGGTTAGAGTTAGCATTAAAGTTTAGTGTTAGGCTAGTGTTAGGGGTAGGGGCAAGGTTATGGTTAGTGTTAGGGTTAGGATTTAGGGTTAGGGTTAGGGTTAGAGCTTGGTTTAGCGTTAGTGTTAGTGTTAGGGTTAGGCCTAGGTCTAGGGGTTAGGCCAGGTGTAGGGTTAAGGTTAGGGTAGGGACTAGGGTTAGCGTTAGGCCAGGGCCTAGGGTTAGGCTTAGGGTTAGAGGTAGCGCTAAGGTTTAGTGTTAGGGCTAGTGTTAAGGTTAGGCCAGGTTATGGTTATGGTAGGGCCAGGATTTAGGCTAGGGTTAGGCTAGGTTTCGGTTTAGCGTTAGTGTTAGGCTTAGGGTTGAGCTTAGGGTTAGGCTTTCCGTTACTCACAGGTTTAGGGTTAGAAGAGGTTTAGGGTTAGGGATAGGGTTAGGGGTTAGGGTTAGGGTTAGGATAGGGTTAGGTTTAGGGGTTAGGGTTAGTGTTAGCGTTAAGGTTTAGTGTTAGGGTTAGTGTTAAGGTTAAGGTTAGCAAAAGAGTTTAGGCTTAGTATTTGAGTTAGTGTTAAAGTTAGGGTTAGGTTAGGGTTAGAGTTAGGCCTAGGGCTAGGGTTAGGGTTAGGGTAGGGTTAGGGTAGGGTTCGCGTTGGGATTAGGTTTAGGGTTAAGGTTAGCATTACAATTAGCTTTATTTTTACGGTTAGGGTTAGGGTAAGGGTTAGGTTTTAGGGTTTGGGTTAGGTTTAGGGGTTAGGATTATGCTTAACGTTAGGGTTGAGGTAGGGTTTAGGGTTAGGCTTGGGGTTAGGGTTAGGGTTATGGTTGGGTTTTGGGTTAGGGTTGGGGTTAGTTTTAGGTTTGAGGTTAGGGTTAGGGTTAAGGTAGCGGTTAGGGTAAGGGTTTAAGGTTATGGTAAGGGTAAGGTTTACGTTTAGGGTTAAGGTTAGCGTTACCCTTAGGTTTAGGGTTAGAAGAGGTTTAGGGTTAGGGTTAGCGTTAGGTTTAGGGGTTTTGGTTAGGGTTAAGAATACGGTTAGGATTAGGGTTAGGCTTCCGATTAGCATTAGTGGTTAGGGTTAGGGTTATCGTTCTTTTAGGTTTAGGGATAGAAAAGGTTTCTGGTTAGGGTTAGGATTAGGGTTATGGTTAGGTTTAAGGGTTTTGGTTTGGGTTAGGGTTAGGGTTAGGGTTATGGTTAGAGTTTGGTTTAGAGTTAGGGTTCGGGTTAGGGTTAGGGTTTGGTTTATGGTTAGTGTTAGGGTTATGATTAGGGTTAGGTTTTCCGTTACTCATAGGTTTAGGGTTAGAAGAGGTTTAGGGTTAGGGTTAAGGTTAGGGTTTGGTTTAGGGTTAGGGTTAGGGTTAGAGTTAGTGTTTAAGGATAGGGTTAGAGTTAGGGTTTAGGGTTAGCGTTAGGGTTGGTGTTAGTGTTAGGGTTAGGGTTAGGGTCAGGGTCAGGGTCAGGGTGTAGGGTTAGGGTTAGCATTAGGGTTAGAGTTAGGGCTAGGGTTGGGGTGTGGATTAGGGTTAGAGTTAGGATTTGTGTTAGTGTTAGGGTTAGGGTTATGGTTGGGGTAGGGATTAGGGTTAGGGTTAGGGTTAGGGTTAGGATTAGGGTTAGGGTTGGGTTTTCATTTAGGGTTGAATTTGGGGTTAGGGTGCGATAGCGATTGGGGTAAAGGTTGGAATTGTGTTTGTGTTTAGGGTTGGTGTTGGGGTTAACGTTAGTTTTAGGTTAATGTTAGTGTTAGGGTTAGGGTTAGGGTTATGGTTGGGGTAGGGATTAGGATTGGTGTTAGGATTTGGATTAGGGCTGGGGTTGGGGTTAATTTTGGGGTTGGGGTTAGGGTAGGTTTGAGGTTAGGGTTAGGGTTAGGGTTAGGGTTGGGTTTAGGGTTAGGTTTGGGGTTAGGGTTAGGGGTTAGGATTTGTTGTAGTGTTAGGTTTAGGGTTGGGTTTGCGTTTAGTGTTGAGTTTGGGGTTAGGGTTGGGATAGGGGTTGGGGTAAGATTTGGTAATGTGATTGGGTTTAGGGTTGGGGTTTGGTGTTACGGTTATTGTTAGGGTTGGGGTGAGGGTCGGTTTAGGGTTATGGTTAGGTTTAGGGGTTAGGGTTAGATTTAGCGTTAAGGTTTAGGGTTAGGGTTAGTGTTAAGTTTAGGGTTAGGTTAGGGTTAGGTTTAGGATTTAGGGTTAGAGTTAGGGTTAGAGTTAGGGTTAGGGTTAGGGATTTTGCTTATGGTTAGGGTTAGTGTTAGGGTTTGGTTTTAGGTTGGGGTTAGGATTAGGGTTAGGGTTAGGGTTAGGGTTGGTTTTGAGTTTAGGCTTGAGTTTGGGGTTAGGGTTGGGATAGGGGTTAGGGTTAGGGTTAGGGTTAGGGGTTTTGCTTATGGTTAGGGCCAGTGTTAGGGTTTGGTTTTAGGTTAGGTTTAGGGTTAGGGTTAGGTTATGGTTCGGGCTATAGATGCGTTTAGGACTAGGGCTAGTGCTAGCACTAGGGCTATGGCTATGGCTAGGGCTAGGGTTAGGGTTAGGGTTAGGGTTAGTGTTTAGTGTTATGGTTAAAGTTAGAGTTAAGGGTAGGGATAGGTTAGGGCTTAGGGTTAGGGTTAGGGATAGTGTTAGGGTTAAGGTTAGGGTACGGATTAGGGTTAGGGTTAGGGTTAGGGTTAGTGTTAGGATTAGGATTAGGGTTAGGATTAGTGTTAGGGATAGCGTTACTCTTAGGTTTAGGGTTAGAAGAGGTTTAGGGTTAGGGTTAGGGGGTTCTGGTTAGAGTAAGGGTTAGGTTTAGGTTTAGGGTTAGCATTACTCTTAGGTTTAGGGTTAGAAGAGGTTTAGGTTTAGGGTTAGGGTTAGGTGTTTTGGTTAGGGTTAAGGTTACGGTTAGGGTTAGGGTTAGGGTTAGGGATCAGGGTTAGGGTTAGAGTTAGGGATTAGGGGTAGGGTTAGGGTTAGGGTTAGGGTTGTGGTTAGGGGTTACGGTTGAGGTTTGGGTTAGGGTTAGGGTTGGGGTTAGGGTTAGGGTCAGGGTTAGCGTTAGGATTTGGGGTTATTGTAGGTTTAGGGTTATGGTTAGGGTTGGTGTTAGGTTTTAGGTTTTAGGATTAGTGTTAGGGTTAGTGTTAGGGCCAGGGAATAGGGTTTGGGCCAGGTTTAGGGTTAGGGTTATGGTTAATATTAGGGTTAGGGTTAGGTTTAGTTTAGTGTTAGGGTTAGGGTTAGTGTTACTCTTAGGGTTTGGGTTAGAGTTAGGGTTAGGTTAGAATTTAGGTTATTATTAGGTTTAGGGTTAGGGTTAAGATTAGGGTAAGGGCTAGGGTTAGGGTTAGGGTTACGGTTAGGCTTGGGTTAGCGTTAGGTGTAAGTTTAGGGGTAGGGTTAGGATTAGTTTTACGGTTGGGGTAAGGGTTAGTATTAGGGTTAGGGGTAGTTGTATGGGGATGGGTTGGGGTCAGGGTTAAGGTTAGTGCTATGGTTGGGTTAGGTTTTTTGTTACGGTTAGAATTAGAATTAGTGTTACTGTTAATGTTAGGGTAGAGATAGGATTAGGGCTAGGACTAGGGCTAGGGTTAGGTTTATGATTATGGTTATGGTTTAGGTTTAAGGTAAGGGTAAGAATTAGGGTTAGGGTTTAGGGTTAAAGTTAGGGGTTGGGGTGAGTGTTATGGTCAGGGTTTGTATAAGTTTAGGGTTAGGTTTAGGGTTAGGTTAGGGTTAGGGTTAGGTGTTAGGATTAGGGTTAGGGTTGGGGTAGGAGTTAGTGTTAGGTTTGGGTTTAGGGTTAGGGTTAGTGTTAGGGTTGAGGTTAGGGTTGGTGTTAGGGTTAGGTTAGGTTTGGGGTTAGAGTTAGGTTTAGGATTGGTGTTAGGGTTAGGTTTAGGTTAGGGTTAGGGTTAGAGTATAGGGTTAGGGTTAGATTTAGGGTTAGGGTTAGCGTTACTCTTAGGCTTAGGATTATAAGAGGTTTAGGGTTAGGGTTAGGGTAGGGTTACGGTTAGGGGCTTGGTTAGGGTTAGTGTTACAGTTAGGGTTAGGGTTAGGGATAGGGGTTAGGGTTAGGATTAGGGTTAGTGGTTAGGTTAGGTTAGATTTATTGGTTAGGGTTAGGGTTAGGTTAGGTTTAGAGTTAGGGTTTGGTTTAGGGTTAGGGTTAGTGTTAGGAGTTTTGGTTATGGTTATGTTTAGGTGTTAGGGTTATGGCTATGGTTAGGGGTTAGGGTTAGGGTTATGGTTAAGGTTTAGGGTTAGCGTTAGGGTTAGGGTTTTGGGTTAGCGTTAGGGTTAGGGTTAGTATTAGGGTTAGGGTCAGGGTCTGGGTCAGGGTTTGGGTCATAGTCAGGGTCAGGGTTTATGGTTAGGGTTAGGGTTAGGGTTAGGGGTTAGGGTTAGGGTTAGTGTTAGGGTTACGGGTTATAGTTAGGGTTAGTGTTATGGTTGGGGTTGGGGATAGAGTTGGGGTTTGGGTTAGGGTTTGGATTGGGTTTGGGGTTAGTTTTGGGGTTGGGGTTACGGTTGGGGTTGGGGTTCGGGTTAGGTTTAGGGTTAGGATTTGGTTTAGGGTTAGTGTTAGGGTTAGGGGTTTTGGTTACGGTTAGTGTTAGGTTAGGTGTTAGGGTTCAGGTTAGTGTTTGGGTTTGGTTTAGGATTAGGTTAGGGTTAAGGTTAGTGTTAGCGTTACTCTTAGGTTTAGGGTTAGAAGAGGTTTAGGTTAGGGTTAGGTTAGAGATTAGGGTTAGGTTTAGGGTTAGGTTTAGGGTTAGGATTTGGTTTAGGGTTAGGGTTAGGGGTTTTGGTTATGGTTAGTGTTAGGTTAGGTGTTAGGGTTAGGGTTAGGGTTAGGGTTTAGGGTTAAGGTTAGGGTTAGGGTTTAGGTTAGCATTAACGTTAGAGTTAGGGTTAGTGTTAGGGTTAGGGTTAAAGTCAGAGTCAGGGTATGGTTTACAGTTAGGGTTAGCGTTAGTGTTAGCATTAGCGTTAGGGTTAGGGTTAGGGTTAGGGTTAAGGTTAGGGTTAGGGGTTAGGGTTTGTGTTAGGGTTAGGGATAGAGGCTATGGATAGGGTTAGGGTTAGTGGTTAGGGTTAGGGTTAGGGTAGGAGTTGAAGTTAGGGTTGAGGTTGGGGTTAATGTTGGGAATGGAGTTGGGGTTAGCGTTGGGTATGTGGTTGGGTTTAGGTTTGGGTTCGGGTTAGGGTTAGGGTTAGGTTTGGGGTTAGGTTTGGGTTTGGGTTGGGTTAGGGTTAGGGTTAGTGTTTAGTCTTAGGGTTAGGGTTAGGGTTAGGGTTAGGTTAGGGTAAGTGTTAGGGTTAGGGTTTAGGGTTAGGTTTAGGGTTAGGGGATTTGCTTAGGGTTAGGGTTAGGGTTAGGGTTAAGGTTAGGTTAGGTTAGGGTTAACGTTAGTGTTAGCATTAGTGTTAGGGTGAGCATTAGGGTTTGGATTAGAGTTAAGGTTAGAGGTTGCTGTTAGGGTCAGGGATTGGGGTTTGCGTTAGGGGTAGGGATAGGGTTAGGTGTTAGGATCAGGGTTAAGGTTAGGTTTAGGGTTGGGGGTGCGTTTAGGGTTGAGGTTGGTGTTAGGGTTGGGATTGGGGTTGGGGTTAGGGTTGGGATTGTGTTTGGGTTTAGGGTTGGAGTTGGGGTTAGTGTTAGGGATGGGGTTAGGGTTAGGGTTAGGGTTGGGGTTAGGGTTAGGTTTGCATTTTGGGGTTAGGGTTAGGTTTGGTTTATGGTTAGGTTTAGGGTTAGGGTTAGGGTTAGGGGTTAGGATTAAGGTTGAGGGTTAGGGTTACGGTTAGTGTTAGAGTTAGTGTTAGGGTTAGGGTTAGGGGTTAGGATTAGGGTTAGGGTCAGGGTTTTGGTTAGGGTTAGGTTTAGGGTTAGGGTTTGGTTTTGGGTTAGGGTTAGGTTTAGGGTTAGGGTTAGGGTTAGGTTTAGGGTTATGGGGGGTTTTGCTTAGGATTAGGGTTAGTGTTAGGGTTAGGGTTTGGGCTAGGGATATGTTTAAGACTAGGGCTAGTGCTAGGGCTAGTGTTAGAGTTAGTGTTCAGTGTTATGGTTAGGGTTAGAGTTAAGGGTAGGGATAGTGTTAGGGGTGAGTGTTAGGGTTAGGGATAGTGTTAGGGTTAAGGTTAGGGTTAGGGATTAGGGTTAGGGTTAGGGTTAGTGTTTAGGGTTAGGGTTAGGGAAAGTGTTTAGGCTTAGGATATGTGTTAGGGGTTAAAATTAGGGTTAGGGTTAGGGAAGTGTTGGCATTGGGGTTAGGTTTAGGATTAAGGTTAGCATTACTATTAAGTTTATTGTTACAGTTAGGATTAGGGTTGGGGTTTAGGGTTGGGGTTAGGGTTAGGTAGTAGGATTAGGGTTAGGGTTATGGTTACAGTTATAGTTAGGATTAGGATTAGTGTTAGGGTTTAGTGTTAGGTTTTGAGTTAGGATTAGGGGTTAAGGATAGGGTAATGGTTAGTGTTAGGGTTAGGGTTACGGTTAGTGTTTAGGGTCAGATTGAGGGTTAGGGATCAGGGTTTTGGGAAAGGGTTAGGGTTAAGGTTAAGGATAGGGTTAGTGATTGAGGTTAGGTTACGGTTAGGATTAGGGTTGGGTTAGGGTTAGGGTTAGGGTTAATGCTACGGTTAAATTCTAACCCTTTCACTAACCTTAACCCAATCCTAATCCTAAGTCAAACCCTAACAGATACCCCTAGCCCTACCCCTACCCCTACCCCTAACCCTAAACCTTAAACCTTAACCTTTAATCTAACCCAACTCCTACCCTAACCCTAATCCTTACCCTCTCCCTAGGCCTAACAATAACCCTGACCCTATCCCTATAACTTGAACCCTAACCGTAACCCTAACCCTAACCCAACCCTAACCCTAATTACCACTAACCCCTAACCCTAACACTGAGCCAAACCCCAACCATAAGCCCTAACCCTAACCATAACCATAAACCTTAAACCTTAACCCTAACCCAACTCTAACACTAACTCTAAAACCTAACCCTAACCCTAATCCCTAACCCTAACCCTAATCCTAACCCTAACACTAACCCTAAACACTAACCCTAACCCTAACCAGAACATAAACCTAACACTAAACCTAACCCTAACCCCTAACCCTAACTCTAACCCTAACCCCAACCCCAACCCTAACCATAACCATATCCTAACTATAACCTAACCCTACCCCAAACACTATTCTAACCATTACCCTAAACCTAAACCTCTTCTAACCGTAATCCTAAAAGTAACGCTAACTCTAATCCTATCCCTAACCCAAACCCCAACCCTAAACCTAAACCTATCCTAAGCCAAAACATAACCCTAACCATAAACCTAACAGCAACCCTAACACTAACACTAAACCTAATCCTAACCCTAACGCTAAATTTAAACCCTAACCCTAACCCTAGTCTAGCCCTAGCCCTACCCATAGCACTCGCCATAGGCCTAACCCTATCTTTAGGTCTAACCCTACCCCTAACATTAACCGTAACCCTAAACCCTAAACTCTAACCCTAAAACTAACCCTAAACCTAACCCAAACCTAACCCAAAACCTAACCCAAATCCACAACCCTTAAGCCTACACTTACCCCTACCCCTACCCCTAACCCTAACCAAGCCCTAACCCTAACACTAACGCTAACCCTAACACTAACCCTAAACCTAATCCTAATGCTAACCCTAACCCCAACCCTAACACTAACCCTAACACTAACACTAACCCTATCACTAACCTTAACCCTAAACCCTAACACTAACCCTAAACCTAACCCTAACCCTAACACTAACCCTAACCCTAACCCCAACCCTAACACTAACCTTAACATTAACACTAACCCTAACACAAACCCTAACCCTAAACACTAACCCTAACCCTAAACCCTAACCCTAACCCTAACCCTAACCCTAACCTAACCCTAACCCTAAACCCTAACCCTAACACTAACACTAACCCTAACTCCAACACATACACCTACCCCTACCCCTATCCCCTAAACCTAAACCTAACCCTATCCCTAAACCCTATTCCCTAACCCTAACCCTAAACACTAACCCGAACCCTAACCATAACCGAAACCTAATCATAACTCTAACCCTAACCCCTAATCCTAACCCTAACCCTATCCTTAAACCATAATCCCTAACCCTACCCTAACCCTACCCTAACCCTAAACCTAACCATAACCCTAACCCTGAACCCTAACCCTTACAGTAATCCTAGCACTAGCCCCAGCCTTAGCCTTAGCACTAGCCCTAGCCCTAAAGCTATCCCTAGCCCTAAACCTAACCCTAACCCTCTCCCTAAATCCTGAACCCTAACCCTAACCCTAACCCTAACCCAACCCTAACCCTAACCCTAACACAAACCCCAACACATACCCCTACCTCTAACACTACCCGTAACACTAACTCCTAACCCTTACCTTGACCCAAATCCTAACCCTAAACCCTAACCCTAACCCTAAACCTTAAACCTTAACCCTATCCGTAACCCAACTCTAAACCTAACCCCTACCTAACCCTAAAACTAACCATAACCTTAAACCTGAACCCTAACCCTAACACTAACCCTAGCCCCAGCCCTAGCCCTAGCACTATCTCTAGACCTAACCCTCTCCCTAGCCCTAACCCAAACCATAACCATAACCATAAACCTAAACATAACCCTAACCCTGGACCCTAACCCTGAACCCTAACCCTAACCCTAACCCAACCCTAACCTTACCCTAACCCTAACCCCAACACATACCCCTACATCTAACCCTACCCTTAACCCTAACCCTTAACTCTAATCCTGACCAAAACCCTGAAGCTAAACCCCAACCCTAACCCTAAACCTTAAACCTTAAACCTAATGCTATCCCAACCTTAACCCTAACCCTAACCCTATCCCTTACACTAACTCTATCACTAAACACTAAACCCTAACGCTAACCCTAACGCTAAACACTAACCCTAACCCAAATCCCTACAAACCCTAAACCTAACCGTAACTCTAACCCCAACCCATTCCCCTACCCCTACCTTGAACTCTAACCGTAACCACTAACCTAACTCTAACCCCTAACCCTAACACAAGCCTTAACCCTAACCCTAAAACCTAACCCTAAAACAAACCCTAACCTTAACCCTAACCCTAACCATAACTGTAACTCTAACCCTAACCCTAACTGTAACCCTAACCCTATCCCTAACCCTATCCCAAACCCTCAATCGTCTAACCATAACCCTAAACCTATCCCTACCCCTAACCCTATCCATACCCCTAACCCTAACTCAACCTTAAACCTAACCTCAACACTAACCCTAACTAGTCCAACCCTTACCTTACCACTAATCCTATGACTAACTCTAAGCCTAACCCTATCACTAAACCCTAATCCCTAACCCTAACCCTAACCCTAAACACTAACCCTAACCCTAACCATAATCCAAACCTAACCCTAACCCTTATCCCTAACCCTAACCCTAACCCTAACCCTAACCCTAAACACTAACCCTAACCCTAACCATAATCCAAACCTAACCCTAACCCTTATCCCTAACCCTAACCCTAACCCTAACACAAACCCTAACCCTAAACACTAACCCTAACCCTAAACCCTAACCCTAACCCTAACCCTTACCCTAAGCCTAAATACTAAACCCTAAACCTAACCCAAACCTAACTATAAACCTAACACTAAATAAAACATCAAACCCTACCCAACCCCTACCCTTAACCCTAACCCAACCCTAACCCTAACCCTAACCCTAACCTTATCCCTTACCCTAACTCTATCACTAAACCCTAAACTCTAACACTAACACTAACCCTAACCCTAAACACTAACCCTAACCCTAATCCTTACCCAACCCTAAACCTAACCATAAATCCTAACCCCAATCCATTCCCCTACCCCTACCCATACACCAAACCCTAACCCTAAATCCTAACCTAACCCTAACCATAAGCCCTAGCCCTAACAAAAACCTTAACACTAACCCTAAATCCTAACCCTAACCCTAAACCTAAACGTAACTCTAACCCTAACCCTAACCATAAACCTAACCCTATCCCTAACACTAACCCTAACCCTAACTCGTCTAACCCTAAATCTAAACCTACCCCTACCCCTAACCCTATCCCTACCCCTAACCTTAACCCAACCCTAACTCAACCCCTAACCCTAAATCGTCTAACCCTAACCCTAAACCTACGCCTAACCCTTAACCTACCCCTAATCCTAACACTAACCCTAACCCTAACACTAACACTAAACCCTCATACCTAACCCTGACCCTAACCCTAAACACTAACCCTAACCTTAACTATAACCCAAACCTAACCCTAAACCTAATCCTAACCCCTAACGTTAACCCAAACCCTAACCCCACCCCCAACCTTAATCCTAACCATACCCTAACTCTAACCTAACCCTAACCCTAAGCCTCTTCTAACCCTAACCCTAACCCTAAACCTCTTCTAACCCTAACCCTAGCAGTAACTCTAATCCTAATCCTATCTCTAATCCCAACTCCAACCCTAAACCTAAACCTACACTAAGCCTAAACCTAAACCTACACTAAGCCTAAACCTAAACCTAACCATAAACCTAACCCCAACCCTAACACTAACACTAACACTTACCCTATCCTTAACTCTAAAAACTAATGCTAACCCTAAACCTAAACCCTAACCCGAACCCTAAACTTAGTCTAGCCCTAGCCTTACCCCTATACTAGCCCTTGGCCTAACCCCTATCCTTAGGTCTAACCCTACCCCTACCCTTAACCCTAACCCTAAACCCTAAACTCTAACCCTAAAACTAACCTTAACCCTAACCCAACCCCTAACCCAAAACCTAACCCTAAACGCAACCCATACACCTACCCTTACCCCTACCCCAACCCAACCCTAACAAAACCCTAACTCTAACCCTAAGGCTAACGCTAACGCTAACACTAACCCGACCGTAACACTAAACCTAAACCTAATCCTAACCCTAACCCTAACCCTAACCCCAACCCTAACACTAACCCTAACACTAACACAAACCCTATCCCTAACCGTAACCCTAAACCCTAACCCTAACACTAACCCTAACTCTAAAACCTAACCCTAACCCTAACCCTAAACCCTAATCCTAACCCTAACCGTATTATTTCCCCAGCCATAGCCCTAGCACTAGCCCTAGGCCTAACCCTATCCTTAGGCCTAACCCTACACCTACCCTTAACCCTAACCCTAAACTCTAACCCTGAAACTAATGCTAAACCTAGTCTAGCCTTAGCCCTACCCCCTATCACTATCCCTTGGCCTAACCCTATCCTTAGGTCTAACCCTACCCCTACCCTTAACCCTAACCCTAAACCCTAAACTCTAACCCTAAAACTAACCTTAACCCTAACCCAACCCCTAACCCAAAACCTAACCCTAAATGCAACCCATACACCTACCCTTACCCCTATCCCTAACCCTAACTCTAACAAAACCCTAACTCTAACCCTAAAGCTAACCCTAACACTAACCCTAACCGAAATACTAAACCTAAACCTAATCCTAAACCTAACCCTAACCCTAACTCTAACCCTAAACCTTAATCCTAACCCTAACTATAGCCTTTCCCTAGCCATAGCCCTAGCACTAGCCCTAGGCCAAACCCTATCCTTAGGCCTAACCCTACCGCTACCCTTAACCCTAACCCTAAACACTAAACCGTAACCCTAAAACTAACCCCTAACCCTAACCTCAACCCAAACCTAACCCAATCCCTAACCCTAAACGCAAAGTTACCCCTACCCTTACCCCTACGCTAACCCTAACCAAACCCTAGCCCAAACCCTAACACTAACCCTAACACAAACCCTAACCCTAAACCTAAACCTAATCCTAATCCTAACCCCAACCTCAACCCTAACCCCAACCGCACAGTAACTGAAACCTAAATCTAAACCTAACCCTATTCTAAATCTAACCCTAAACCTAAACCTCTTTTAATCCTAATCCTAACAGTAACGCTAACCCTTAACCTATCCCGAAACCTAACCCCAACCCTAAACCTAAACCTAACTTAAACCTAAACCTAACACTAACCGTAAACTTAACCACAACCCAAATCCTAACCATAACCCTAACTCTAAAACCTAACCCTAACCCTAATGCTAACTCTAAAACCTAACCCTAACCTAACCTTAAATCCTACCCCTACCCTTAACACAAACCCTAAATGATAAAACCTAACCTTAAAATTAACCCTAACCCTAACCCAACCCTAAGCCTAAACCTAAGTCTAAACCGAACACTAACCCTAACCCTAAGCCTAACCCTAACCCCAACCCATACACCTACCCTTACCCCTACCCCTACCCCTAACCAAACCCTAACCCTAACCCTAAGGCTAAACCTAACACTAACCCTAACCCTAAGCCTAACCCTAACCCTAAACCTTTCCCTAAACCCTAATACCTAACCCTAACCCTAACACTAAACAGAAACCCTAACCTTAACCATAAACCAAACCTAATCCGAACCCTAACCCCTAACCCTAACACTAACACTAACCCCAACCCCAACACTAACCCCTAACCGTACCCTAACTCTAACCTAACCCTAACCCTATTCTAACCCTAACCCTAAACCCAAACCTCTTCTAACCCTAACCCTAACAGTAACGCTAACCCTAGTCATATCCCTAAACCCAACCCGAATCTAAACCTAAACCTACCATAATCCTAAACCTAACCCTAACACTAACAGTAATCCTAACCCTAACCATAATTCTAAAACCTAACCTTAACCCTAACCCTAAAACCTAACCCCTAACCATAACCCGAGTATTAACCCCAGCCCTAGCCCTAGCCTTAGCACTCAGCCCTAGGCCTAAAAGTATCCTTAGGCCTAACCCTACCCCTACACTTAACCCTAACCCTCAACCCTAAACCCCAACCCTAAAACAAACCCTAACCCTAACACAAACCTAACCCTAACCCTAACCTAAACCCATACCCCTACTCTTAACCCTGCCCCTACACCTAACATTAACCAAACCCTAACCCTGACCCTAATACTAACCTTAACACTAACCCTAAACCTAATCCTAACCCTAACCCTAACCCCAACCCTAACATTAACCCTAACCCTAACACTAACCCTACCCCTAACCGTAACCAAACCGTAATCCAAACCCTAAACGCTAACCCTAACACTAACCTAACCCTAAACCTAACACAAAACCTAATCCTAAACCTAACACCAACCCTAACACTAACCCTAACACTAGCACTTACCCTATCCCTAACCCTAACCCTAACCCTAAAACCTAACCCTTACCCTAACCCTAACCCTAACCTCACCCTAACCCTAACTCTAAACCCTAACCCTAAAACTAACCCTAAACTAATCCTTAACCTAAACCTAAGTCCAACCCATACACCTACCCCTACACCTATCCCTTAACCCTAACCCTAACCCATTTCCTAAACCGTAATCCTTAACCCTAACCCTAACCATAAACACTAACCTTAACCATAACACAAAACTAACCCTAACCCTAACCACTAACCATAACCCTAACCCTATCCCTAAACCCTAATCCCGAATCCTACCCCTAACCCTATACCTAACCATAACCCTAACCCCAACTCCAACACATACCACTACCTCTAACCCCTAACCCTAAACCTAAACCTATCCCTAAACCGTAATGCCTAACCCTAACCTTAAAAACATAACCCAAACATAACCCTAACCCTAACCCTAACCCCATCCGTAACCCTAAAGCTAACCGTACCCTAACACTAACCTAACCCTAACCCTAACCCTAACCCTAACCGTATTCTAACCCTAACCCTAAATCTAAACCTCTTCTAACCCTAACGCTAACAGTAACACTAACCTTAATCCTATCCCTAACCCCAACCCTAAACCTAAACATACCCTACCCATAAACCTAACCCTAACCCTAACACTAACCCTAACAGTAACATTTACTCTAAAACCTAACCTTAACCCTAACCGTAAACCCTAACCCTAACCCTAGCTCCTAGACCTAGCCCTGCCCTAGCCCTAGCACTAACCCTGGGCCTAACCCTATCCTTAGGCCTAACCCTACACCTACCTTGAATCCTAACCCAACCCTAACCCTAACCCTAAAACTAACCCTAACTCTTACCATCCTTAAACCTAACCCTAATACTAACCCCAACCCATACCTGTACTCTTACCCCTACCCCAACACCTAACCCTAACCAAACCCTAACCATAAACCTAATGCTAACCCTAACCCTAACCCTAACCCCAACCCTAAAATTAACCCTAACACTAACACTAACCCTAACACTTACCCTAACCCTAAACCCTAACACTAACCCTTAACCCTAACCCTAACCCAGGCCCTAACCCTAACACTAACCCTAACCCGAACCAATCCCTAACACTAACTCTGAACCCTAACCCTAACACTAATCCTAACCCAATCCCAACCCTAACCCTAACTCCAACACATGCCCCTCCCCTGCCCCTATCCCCTAACACTAACCCTAACCTTATTCCTAAACCCTAATCCCTAACCCTAACCCTAACCCAAAACACTAACCCTAACCCTAACCCTAACCCAAACCTAACCCTAACCCTAACCCAAACCCCAACACATACAGCTACCCCTAACCCTAACCCTAACCCCTAACCCTAAACCTGACCCAAACCATAACCCTAAACCCTAACCCTAACCCTAAACCTAAACCTTAAACCATTAACCTAACCCTAACCCTAATCTAACCCTAACCCTAACCCTAACCGTATCCCTTACCCTAACTTTATCACTAAACCCTAAACACTAACACTAACCCTAACCCTAAACACTAACACTAACCCTAATCCTTATACAACAATAAAACTAACCGTAACCCTAACCCCAACCCATTCCCCTACCCCTACCCCTACCCCGAACCTTAATCATAACTGTAAACCCTAACCTAACCCTAACCCTAACCCATAACCCTAACCTAACCCTAACCCCTACCCTAACACTAACTGTAGCCTAACCCTAACACAAACCTTAGCCCTATGGTAACCGTAACCCTAAACCTAATCCTCAACTAACCCTAACCCTAACAGTAACACTAACCCTAATCCTATCCCTAAACCCAACCCCAACACTAAACTTAAACTTACCCTAACCCTAAACCTAACACTAACCCTAACCATAACCCAACCCTAACCCTAACCCTAAGCCTAACTCCTAACCCTAACCCTAAACTTTACCCTAAAAGAAAGCTCTTCTAACCCTAACCCTAAGAGTAATGCTAACCCTAACCCTAACCCTACCCTAACCCCCAACCCATACCCTTACCATTACCCCTACCCCTACACCTAACCGTAAACAACCCTAACCCTAAGCCTAACCCTAATGCTAACCCTTACCACAACCTTAACACTAACCCTAACTCTAACACTAACACTAACCCTAACCCTAACCATAAACCATAACCGTAACCCTAACTCAACCCTAACCCTAACCCAAACCCCAACACATACTGCTACCCCTACCCCTAACCCTAAACCCTAAACCTAAACCTAATCGTAACCCTAAGCCTAACCCCCAACCCTAAGCCTAAATCAAACCCTAAACCAAAACCTCTTCTAACCCTAAACCTAAGAGTAATGCTAACCCTAACCCTAACCCCAACGCCAACCCAACCCCCAGCCCTAATCCTAACAGTACCTTAACCCTAACACTACCCCTAAACCTATTCTAACCCTAACCCTAAACTGAACGTCTTTGAACCCTAACCCTAACCGTACTCTAACCCTATCCCTAAACCTAAACCTAACCCTAATCCTATCCCTAACCCCAACCCTAACCCTAAACCTATACCTACGCTAACCATAAACCTAACCCTAACCCTAAGCCTAACACCTACCCTTACTCATACCCCTACCCCTAACTCTAACCCAACCCTAACCCTAACCCTAATGCTAACTGTAACACTAACCATTATCCTAACCCTAACCCTAACCTTAACCCAAACCGCAACCCATACTCCTACCACTAACCCTACCCCTAACCCTAACTTCTAACACTAACCCTGTACCAAACCTGAACCCTAAACCCTAAACCTAACCCTAACCTCAACCCCAACACTACTCCTAACCGCACCCTAACCCTAACCCTAACCCTACCCTATTCTAACCTGAACCCTAAACCCGAAACCTCTTCTGACCCTAACCCTAACCGCACCCTCAACCCTAACCCTAACTTAGCACTATCACTAGACCTAGGCCTCACCCTATCCCTCGGCCTAACCCCTAACCCTATTCTTAACCCTAACCCTAAACCCTAAACCCTAACCCTAACCCTAACCCTGACCCTAACCCCAACTGCAACCGTAACCCTAACCGTACACTAAACCTAAACCCCGAATCCTAACCCTAATGCTAACCTAACACTAACCCTAATCCTAACCCTAACCCTAACCCTAACCCCAACCCTAACACTAACCCTAACCCTAACACTAACCCTAACCCAATCCTAACCCTAACCCTAACTCCAACCCATACCCCTACCCCTAACCCCTAACCCTAACCCTAACCCTATCCCTAAATCCTAATCCCTAACCCTAAGCCTAACCCTAAACACTAACCCTAACCCTAACCATAGCAAAACCTAACAATAACCCTAACCCTAACCCGTAACCCTAAACCTAACCCTATCCTTAAACCCTAATCCCTAACCCTGCCCTAACCCTAAACCTAACCATAACCCTAACCCTGAACCCTAACCCTTACAGTAACCCTAGCACTAGCCCAAGCCCTAAAGCTCTCCCTATCCCTAAACCTAACCCTAACCCTATCCCTAAATCTTGAACCTTAACCCTAATCCTAACCCTAATACTAACCCTAACGTTACCCGAATCCTAATCCTAATCCTAAACCAAACCCTAACCCGAACCCTAACCAAAACCCCTAACCCTAACCCTAACCCTAACCCCAAACCTAACCCTAAACCTAATCCCTAACCCTAACCCTAACACTAATCCTAACCCTTAACCCTAACCCTAACCCAAACCCCTAACCCTAACCCTAACCCTAACCAAAACACCTAAGCTTAACCCTAACCCTAACCCTAATCCTAACCCTAACCCCAAACCTCTTCTAACCATAAACCTAAGAGTAATGCTAACCCTAACCCTAACCCTAAACCAAACCCTAACCTCACCCTAACCCAAACCCCTAACCCTAACCCTAACCCACACATACCTTTAACCTGAGCCCTACCACTACCCCCTTACTCCTAAACCTAACCCAAACCTACCCCTAGCCCTAACCCTAACCTTAACACTACTCCAGCCCTACCCCTACCCGTAACACTAACCCTAGCCCTAACTCCAGCCCTAACCCTAGACCTAGCCCTAGACCTAACCTTAGCACTAACCCTAACCATAACCCTACCCCTAAACTCTAAACCCTAAACCTAACCCCTAACGCTAACCTTAACCCAAACCTGACCCTAACCCTGAACCCAACCCTTAACACTAACCCCAAACACTAACCCTAATCTTAACCCTAACCTTAACCATAAACCCTAACCATAAACCTAACCCCTAGCCCTAGCTCCAGCCCTAACCCTATCCCTAGCCCTAACACTAACCATAACACTAACACTAATCTTAAACCCTAAACCCTAACCCTAACACAACCCTAACACTATCCCTAACACCAACCATATCCCTAACCCCAACCAATTCCCTTACCCCTACCTCTACCATAACCATAAACCTAACACCTAACCCCTAATTCAAACGCTAGCCCTAACCTTAAACCCTAACAATAACCCTAACCCTAACCCGAAACCTGACCCATAAACCTAACCCTAACCTTAACCCTAACCCTAATCTTAACCCTAACTCGTCTAACCCTAACCCTAAACCTACTACTACCCATCTACCTACCCTTAACCCTAACCCTAACACAACCGTAACCTTAACACTAATCCTAACCATAACCACCACCCGTATCCCTACCCCTACTCCTAACACTAACCCTAACGTTAAACCTAACTCTATCCCTAAACCCTAACCCTAACTCTAACTCTAACCCTAATCCCTAACTCCCTACACTTAATTCTAACCCAAACCATAACACTAAACACTCACCCTAACACTAGCCCTAACTCTAGCCCTATCCCTAGCCCTAGCACTAGCCCTAGTCCTAAACCTATCCCTAGCCAGAACCATAACCCTAATACTAACCCTAACCCTAAACCGAACCTTAACCCTAACCCTAAACCAAACCCTAACCGTAACCCTAACCCGAACCCTAACCAAAACCGCTAACCCTAACCCTAACCCAAACACTAACCCTAACCCTAACCAAACCCTAACCTAACCCTAACGCTAACCCTAACCCTAACAGCAACCCTAACCCCAACCCTAAACCTAACCCAAAACCCAACCCTAATCATAACCCCAACCCTAACCCCAACCCTAACCAAAACCCCAACCCCAACCCTAACCCCAACCACAATCCCAACCCTAACCCCAACCCCCAATCCTAACCCTAACCCTAACCCTAACCCTAAACCAAACCCTAACCCTAAACCTAACCCTAACCCTAACTCTAACGCCTAACCCTAACCCTAACCCCTAACAATAACCCTAACACTAACCCCTAAACCTAACCCCTAACCAAAACACCTAAGGTTAACCCTAACCCTAACCCCTAACCCTAACCCTAACCCTAAACCAAACTCTAACCCTCACCCTAACCCAAACCCCTAACCCTAACCCACACATACCTTTAACCCGACCCCTACCCCTACCCCTACCCTAACCTAACCCAACCCTACCCCTAGCCCTAACCCCTAACGTTTACCCTACCCCAGCCCTACCCCTACCGCTAACACTAACCCATAATTAACCCAACCCTAACCCTAACCCGAGCCCTAGCCCAGCCCTAACCCTAGACCTAGACCTAGACCTAACACTATCACTAACCCTAACCATAACTCAAACCTGACCCTAACCCCTGACCCCAACCCCTAACAGTAACCCTAAACCCTAACCATAATCCTAACCCTAACCTTAACCATAACCCTAATCATAACACTATCCCTAGCCCTATCCCTAGCCCTAACCCTATCCCTAGCCCTAACACTAACCATCACACTAACCCTAACCATAACCCAAACCTGACCCTAACCCTGACCCCAACCCCAAAACTAACCCTAAACCCTAACCCTAATCCTAACCCTAACCTTAACCATAAACCCTAACCATAATGCTAACCCCTAGCTCTAGCCCTAAACCTATCCCTAGCCCTAACACTAACCATAACACTAACACTAACCCTAAACCCTAAACCCTAACCCTAACACAACCCTAACCCTATCCCTAACCCCAACCAATGCCCTTACCCCTACCTCTACCCCTATCCTTAGCCCTAACACCTAACCATAAACTTAACACCTAACCCCTAAATCAAACGCTAACCCTAACCTTAAACCCTAACACTAACCCTAACCCTAACCCAAAACCTGACCCATAAACCTAACCCTAACCTTAACCCTAACCCTAATCTTAACCCTAACTCGTCTAACCCTAACCCTAAATCTACTACTTCCCATCTACCTACCCTTACCCCTAATCCTAGCACAACCCTACACTTAACACTAATCCTAACCTTATCCACCACCCCATCCATACCCCTACTCCTGACACTAACCCTAACGTTAAACCTAAACCTATCCCTAAACCCTAAAACCTAATCCTAGCCCTAACACTAACACTAAACACTAACCCTAACCCTAACATTAACCCAAACCTAACCCTATTCCTAAACATAACACTAACCACAACCCCTAACCGTACGTCTAACCCTAACCCTAACCCTAAACCTAAACCTAAACCTAAATCCTAACACTAACCTTAACCCTAAACCTAAACCTAACATTAACCCCAATCCTAACACTAACCCTAACACTAACACTTACCCTAACCCTAAGTCTACCCTAATCCCAACCCTAACCCTAGCCCCAGACCTAACTCTAACCCTAACCCTAACTTTAACCCTAACACCTTTTCTAAGCCCAAAACCTTTTCCCTAACCCTAAACCTAACCCCAATCCCTAACCGTGACCCCAGCCCTAATTCCTAACCCTAAACCTAACTCTCTATCCCTAACCCTAACACTAACCCTAACCCCTAACACTATCCATACCCTTAACTCTAACCCTAACCATAACACTAAACACTAACCCTAACCCTTTCCCTAGCCCTAGCCCCAGAACTAGCCCTAGTCCTAACCCTATCCCTGACACTAACCATAACCCTAACACTAAACCTAATCCCTAATTCCTAATCCCTGACCCTAAACCTCACCCCTAACCCCAAATCATAACTCTAACCCGACCCTATACCTTAACGCTAACACTAACTCTAACCTTAAACCCTAAACCGTAACAATAACCCTAACCCCTAACCCAACCCCTAACCATAACCATAACCCTAAACACAACCCCTAACCCTATTCCTCCCCTTAACCCTAACCCTAATCCTAACCCTAACCATATCCCTAAATCCTAAACGCTAAACCTAACACTAAAATTAAGTCTAACTCTACCCCTAAACAAACCCTAACCCTAACCATAACCCTAACACTAACTACAACCCCTAACCTACCTCTACCTCTACCCCTAACCCTAACCCTAGCCCTAGCCCCAGCCTACCCCTAAAAATATCCCTAGCCCTAGCACTAAACATAGCCATAGCCCTAACCCTAACCCTATCCCAACGCTAACCCAAACCCTAACTCTAACCCTAACCATGACACTAAACCCTGAACACTAAAAACTAACACTAACCGTAAACTCTAAGCCCAACACAAATGCTAACCCAACACAAACACTAACCCTAACCCTAACCCAAACCCTAAACACAACCCCCTAACCTTAACCCCAACCCAAAACACTAACTATAACCCTAATCTAACAGTAACCTTAACCATAACCCTACCACTAACCCCAACCATACCCCTACCCCAACCCCTACACTTAACCCTAACCCTAAGACTAACCCTAATCCCTAACCCTAATCATAAACCAAACCCTAACACTAAACCTTAACCCCAAACCTAACCCAACCCTAACCCTAACCCTAACACTAAACCTAGTCCCAGACGTAACCATAGCCCTAGTCTTAACCCCTAGCCCTTGCTCTAGCTCTAACCCTACCCCCTACCCTTACCCCCTAACCCTAACCACTAACCCTAACCCTAACCCTAATCCTAATCAATAACTCTAACTTTAACCGTAACCATAAAAGCTAACCCTAACCCAAACACTAACCCAACCCAAACCCTAACGCTAACCGTAAACCCTAACCTTAACCTTAATCCCTACTCCAACCCAACCCTGACTATAACCCTAAACCCTAACCCTAACCCTAACACTAACCCCTAACCCTAAACCTAACCCTAATCCTAACCCTATCCCTAACCACTAAACCTAACCCTAACCCCTAACCCTAAAGCCTAACACTAACCCTAACCATAAAACCTAAAACTATACCGTAACTCTAACCCTAACCCTAACCCAACCCTAACCCTAACGCTAAACCTAACCCTAACCGTAACTCCAACCCCAACCCTAACCCTAATTCCTACCCCTACCCCTACCCTTTACACAACCCTAACTCTAGTCCTAATAGTAAACCCTAATCCTAACCCTAACCCTAACACCTAAAACTAACCGTAACCCTAACCTTACCCCTACCCCTACCCCTAAGCCCTACCCCCTAAACCATAACGTTAACCCTAACACTAAACCCTAAACCAAATGCTAATGGTAACCCTAATCCCAACCCCTACCCCTACCCCTACCTTTACCCTATCCCTACCCCTAACCCTAACCATAATGCTAACCCTAACACTAATCCTACACATAACACTAACCCTAAAGCTAATCCTAATCCTAACCCTAAACCCAACCCTAATATTTACCCTAAAACTAACACTAACCCTATCCTTACACTAACCCTAAACCCTAACCGTAACACTAACCCAAACCCTAACCTTAACTCTAAAACCCTACCCTAACCCCACACCGAAACCCCAACCCGAACCCTAACCCTAACCCCTAACCCTAGCCTAGCTCCTAGCCATAGCCCCAGCACTAGCCCTAGGCCCAACCCTATCCTTAGGCCTAACCCTACCTCTACCCTTAACTCTAACCCTAAACCCTAAACCCTAAAACTAACCCTAACCCTAACCCAACCATAACCCAAACCATAACCCCTAACCCCAACGCATACCCCTAACCTTACCCCTACCCCTAAACCTAACCAAACCATAACTGTAACCTTTACGCTAAACCTAACACTAACCCTAACCCTAAACCTAAACCCAAACCTAACCCTAACCCCAACCCTAACAGCTAACCCTAACACTAACACTAACCCTATCCCTAACCCTAACCCAAACCCTAACCCTACCCCTAACTTAACAATAACCCTAACCCTAAACCCTAACGCTAACACCAACCCTAACACAATCCTAAACCTAACACTAACTCCAAACCATACCCTATCCCGACTTTCACCCCTAACCATATCCCTAACCCAATCCCTAAACACTAATCCCTAACCCTAACCCTAACCCTAAACACTAGCCCTAACCCTAACTCTTCTAAACCTAACCCTAACCCGAACCCGAACCCTAACCCTAATCCCTAACCCTAACCCTAACCCTAACCCTAAACACTAACTCTAATCCTACCCTAAACCAACCCTAACCCTAATCCTAACTCGTCTAACCCTAAACCTAAACCTACACCTTACGCTAACCCTATCCCTAATCCTAACACTAACCCTAACCCTAACCCTAACCCTATCACTAACCCCTTATACCTTAGGCTGACCCTAACCCTAAACACTAACCCTAACCCTAAACCCAACCCTAACACTAACCCTAACACTAACACTAACCCTATCCCTAAACCCAACCCTAAACCCTAACCCTAAACCCCAACCTAACCCCTAACCCTAATACCCTAAACCAAACCCTAACCCTATTCTAATGCTAACCCTAAACCTAAACCTCTTCTAAGACTAAACATAACAGTAATGCTAACCCTAACGGTAACCCCAACCCTAACCCTAAACCGACCCAAAACTCTACCCCTAACCCCACTTTAAACTCTTACCCAAACCCTACCCCAAAACACTAACCGTAAACCCTAAACCAAAACCCTAACCGTAACCTTAACACTAAACCTAACCCTAAACCTAACCCCTAAATCCTAAACCTATATCCTATCTCTAACCCTAACACTAACCATAATCACTAAACATTAAACGTAAGCCTAAGCCTAACCTCACACTACAACCTAAACCCTAGTCCTAAACCGTAACCATAAACCTTACCCTAAACCCTAACATTAACCCTAACCCTAAACACTAATTGTAAACCTAACTGTAAAACTAACACTAACCACTAAACCCTAAGCCTAACCCTCACCCTAATTCCTAACCGAAACCCTAACATAACACCTAAACCCTAACCCTGACCCTAACACTAAACCCTAACCCTAAAGCTAAGCTGAACTCTATCAACAAATCACTAACCTTAACCCTAGATCTTAAACTTAACTCTAACCCTAACACTAACTCCAAACCCCTAACCATAACCCTAACCCTAACCATAACCCCTAACCATAACCCTAACTCTAACCCTAACTCGTCTAATCGTAACCCTAAACCTACTTTTACCCCTACCCCTATCCCTATCCCTAACCCTAACACAACCCTAACCATAACCGTTACCCTACCCTAACCCTAACTCGTCTAACACTAACCCTAAACCTGTCCCTAACCCTAAACCTACCCTTAATCCTAAAACTAACCCTAACCCTAACCCTATCCCTAAACCCTAATCCCTAACCTTAACCCTAACCCTAACCGTAAACACTAACCCTAACCATAACCATAACCAAAACCTAACCCTAACACATAACCCTAACCCTAACCCCAACCCCATCCCTAGCCTAAACGTACACTAACTGTAACCTCAACTCTAACATAACCCTAACTCTAACCCTAACCCGAAACCTAACGCTAACCCTTACCCCAACCCTAACACTATCCCTAAGTCTAACACTAACAATAACCCTAATACTACCGTAACCCTAAACACTAACCCAAACCCTAAACCTAACCCTAACCCTAACACTAACCCTAATCCCTAACCCTAACCCCTAAACATAACCCAAACACTAACACTAAACCTAAACCCTAACCTAACCAACCATCAACCTAACCCTAACACTAAACCTAGTCCTAGACCTAACCATAGCACTAGTCTTAACCCTGACCTTTGCTCTAGCTCTAACCCTACGCCTACTCTTACCCCTAACCCTAACCACTAACCCTAACCCTAATCCTAATCGATAACCTTAACCCTAACTGTAACCATAAAAGCTAACCCTAACCCGAACACTAACCCAACCCCAATCCTACAGCTAACCCTAATCCCTAACCTTAACCCTAACCCTAACCCTAACCCTAACAGTAACGCTAACCCTAACCCTAACCCTAACCCTAAACTTAACCCTAACCTCTAATCCTAACACTAACCCTAACACTAACCACTAAACCTAACCCTGACCCTAACCCTAAACCCTAATCCTAACCCCAACCCTAACCCTAAACCCTCACCCTAACCCTAACCCTAGCCCTAACCCTAGACCTAGCCCTAACCCCAGCTCCCAGCCCCAACCCTAAGCTTAACCCCAACCCTAACCCCAAACACTAAACCCTAACTCTAACATTTACCCAAACCTAACCATAACCCCAAACCTAATACTAACCCTATTCTAACTCTAACCCTAAACCTAAACCTCTTCTAACCCTAACTGTAACAGTAACGTTAACCGTAACCCTAAACCAAACTTCAACACTAACACTAAACCCTAACCCTAACACTAACCTTAATCCTAAATCTTACACCCTAACCCTAACCCTAACCTTAACCCAACCCCTAACCATAACCTTAACCCTAACAACAACTCCTAACCTAACCTTAACCCTAACACTAATACTAAACCCTAACCCTAACCCTAAACACGAAACCCTAACCCTAACATTAACCCAACCCTAACCATAACCCTAAGCCTAATACTAACCCTATTTTAACTCTAACCCTAAACCTAAACCTCTTTAACCCTATCTGTAACAGTAACGTTAACCTTAACCCTAAACCAAACTTCCACCCTAACACTAAACCCTAACCCTAACATTAACCTTAATGCTAAATCTTACACCCTAACCTTAACCCAACCCTAACCATAACCTTAACCCTAACAACAACCCCTAAACTAACCCTAACCCTAACCCTAACCCTAAAACTAATACTAAACCCTAACCTAACCCTAACCTAAACCTCTTCTAACTCTAACCCCAAGAGTAACGCTAACCCTAACTGTAACCCTAAGACTAATCCTATACCTAATACTAACCCTAACCATAACCGCAACCCTAACACTAACACTAACCCTATTCCTAAAACTAACATTAAACCCTAAACCTAACCCTAACCTAAACCCTAACCATAATCCTAACCCGAACCCTAACACTACCACTAACCCTAACCCTAACCTAACCTTAATCCTAACCCTAAACCATAACCCTAACACTAACCCTAACACAATCATAAACCTAAACCTAACTCCAACCCATAACAATACCCCTAACACTAACCCCTAACCCTAACTCTATCCCTAAACCCTAACCCTAACCCTAACCCCTAACCCTAAACACTAATCCTAAACCTAAAAATAAGCCAAGCCTGACCCTACCCATAGCCCCAACCCTAACCCTAACACTAACCTAATCCTAACCCTAACCCTTTTCTATCACTAACCCTAAATCTAAACCTCTTCTATCCCTAACCCCAAGAGTTACGCTAACCCTAATCCTATCCCTAAACCCAACCCCAACCCTAACCCTAACCCTAACCCTATCCCCTAACCCTAACCCTAACCCTAAACCAAACCCTAACCTTAACCCTAATGCTAACCCTAAACCTAACACCAACCCTAACCCTAATCCTAACCCTAACCCTAACTCCAACCTTAACCCTAACCATAACCCAAACCTAACCCTAACCCTAAACCCAACCGTAACCCTAAACCCAACCCCAACCATAACCACAACCACCAGTCCAACACTAATCCCAACCCCAACCCCAACCATAACCCCAAGCTGAACCCAAACCCCAACCCCAACCCTAACCCTAACCCTAACCACTAACCCTAACCCTAACACTAACCCTAAACCTAAACCTTTTCTAACCCTAAACCTAAGAGTAACGCTAACCCTAACCCTAACCCTAACCTAACCCTAACCCTAACCCTAAACCCTAACCCTAACCCCAACACCAACCCTAACCCTAACCCCAAATTCAACCTTAAACCTAACCCCAACCCCTAACCCTAAACCTAACCCTAACCCTAATACCAAACCTAACTCTGACCAAACCCCAAACCTAACTGTAACCATAATCCTAACCCCAACCCTAACCCCTAACCCCTACACCAAACCTAACCCTAACCCTAATCCTAACCACTAACCCTAAACATAACCCTAAACCCGAACACTAAACCTAACCCTAACTCCTAACGCTAACCCTAACCCTAACCCCTAACCCTAACGCTAACCCAACCCTAAACCTTCCCCTAACCCTAAGTCTACCCCACAAATAGCTTTAACCCTACCCCATCCCTAACCGTAACCCTAAGCCCTAAACCTACACCTAACCTTAACCCCTAACCCTAACTCAAACACTAGTCCTAACACTAAACCCTAATCCTAACCCTAACACTAAACCCTAACACTAACCCTAACTTCTAACCCTAACCGCTAACCCTAACCGTAACCCTAACTCGTCTAAACCCAACACTAAGCCTACCTCTACCCCTATCCCTAAAACAACCATAACCTTATCCCTAACCCTAACCACAACCCATAAACCTACCTGCACCACTACCCCTACCCATAACCATAACCCTATCACTAAACCCTAAACCATAACACTAACCCTAACCCTAACACTAAACACTAACTCTTACCTTAACCTCAACCCAACCCTAGCACTAACCCCAACTATAACACTAACCACAACCCTTAAAACACCCCCCAACCCTAGCCCTAACGCTATTCTAACCATAAATCTAAACCCAACCCTCTATAACAATAAACCTAATAGTAACGCTAACCTCAACCCTAAATCTAACCCCAATGCCAACCCTACCCTAACCCAAGCCCCAGGCTTAACTCTAACCCTAACTCTATCTTTAACCCTAACACATATCCTAAGCCTAAACTCTTTCCCCTAATCCTAACCCTAAACACTAACCCTAACCCTAACCGTAACCCTAACACTATCCCTAACCCTAACCCTAACCCCCTAACCCTATCCCTACCCTTAACTCTAACCCCAACCGTAACACCAAACACTAACCCTAACCTTATCCCTATCCCTAGCCTTATCCCTAGCCCCAGAACTAGCCCTATTTCTAAACCTATCCCTAGCCCGAAACATAACCCTATCAGTAACCCTAACTCTAACCCTAAACCTAAACAAAACACTAACCCTAACCCTAACTCTAACCCTAACCATAACACTAAACACTAACCCAAACCCCAGCCCCAGCCCCCAGCCCCTAGTCCTAGCACTAGCCTTAATTCTAAACATATCCCTAGCCCGAACCATAACTCTAACAGTAACCCGAAACCTAAATCTAAGCCTAAACCAAGCCCCAACCATAACCCCTTACCTAACCCTAACACTAACCATAACCCCTAACCCTAACCCTAACACTAACACTAAACCCTAAGCCAACCCCTAAACCTAAACCCAACCCTAACGCTAACCTTAATGCTAAACCCAACCCTAAACCTTGACTCTGACCCCTGACCCTGAGTGTGACCCCAACCCTATCCCTAACCCTAACACTAACCCTAACCCCTAAACCCTAATCATAACCCTAGCCATAACCCTAAACCTAACCCTAACCCTATCCCTAACCCCAACCCTAACCCTAACCCCCAATCCCAACCCTAACCCCCAACCCCAATTCCAAGCCTAACCCCAACCCCAATCCCAACCCTAACCAAAACCCCAGCCCTAAACCCAACCCAAACCCAACCCTAACCTTAACCCTAACACTAACCCTAAACCCTAAACCTATTCCTAACCCTAATCCTAACGCTAACCCTAATGCTAACGCTAACTTTAATTCTAACCCTAACTCTAAACCTTGACCCCTGACGCTAAACCTAAACCTAACCCTAAGACTAACCTTAACCGCAACGTTAACCCTAAACCCTAACACTAAACCTAACCCTAACCCTAATCCTAAACCCTAACCCTAACACTAACCCTCAACCTAAACCCTAACCTTAACTCTATCCGTAACCCTAACCAAAACCCCTAACCCTAACCGTAACCCTAACTCTAAATCTAAACCCAACCCTAACCCTAAACCAAACCCTAACCCTAACCCTAAACCAAACCCTAACCCTAACCCTAAACCTAACCCTAACCCTAACACCAACCCTAACCCTAACCATAACCCCAACACTAACTGTAACCCCAACCCCAACCCTAACCCCATCCCCAACCCCAAACCTAACCCCAACCCCAACCCTAAACCTAACCCCAACCCCAAGCTTAAACAGAACCAAAATCCCAACCCTAACCCCAACCCGAATCCGAACCCTAACCCCAACAACAACCCTAACACCAACCCCAACCGTAACCCTAACCCTTACCCCTAACCATAACCCGAACACTAACACTAACATCTAACCCTAAGTTTAACCCTAACACTAACGCTAACCCTAACCCTAAAACCTGACCCTGACCCTGACCCTAACCCCTAAAACTAATCCTAATCCTAATGCTAAACCTAAACCCTAACCCGAACCCCAAATCTAACTCCTAACACTATCCAAAACCCCTAAACCTAACCCCTAACCTTAATCCTAAACCCTAAAATCTAACAGTAACCCTAACCATAATCCTAACCCTACAATAACCCTAAATCCTAACCCTAACCCTATCCTTAAACCCAACCCTAAACCGAAACATAACCTTAACCCTAACACTAACCCCTAAGCTAACCCTAAACCTAACCCTAACCCTAACGCTAACCCTAATGCTAAACATAACCATAAACCCTGACCCTGACTCTGACCCTGAACCTGACCATGACCCTGAACCTGACCCCTGACCCTAATCCTAACACTAAACCTAACCCCTAACCCTAACCCTAACTCTAACCTAATCCTAACACTAACCCTAACCCCTAACCCTAACCCTAACCCTAACACTAATGCCTAAGCTAACCCTAACCCCAACCTTAACCCTAACGCTAACCCTAACGCTAAACCTAACCCTAAACCCTGACCCTGACTCTGACCCTGACCCTGACCTAAACCCCAACTCTAAACCCAACCACAACCCTCAACCTAAACCTAACCCTAACCCTAAACCCTAACCCTAACCTCACCATAACCATAACCCTAAACTTAAACCTAACACCTAATCCTAACCCTAACCCTAACCCTAAACCAAACTCTAACCCTAACCCTAACCCTAAACCAAACCCTAACCGTAAACCTAACCCTAACCCAAACACCAACCCTAACCCTAAGCCCAACCCCAACCGTAACCCTAATCCCAACCCCAACCAGAACCCTAACCCCAACCCGAACCCTAACCCCAAACCGAACCCCTAAACCCAAACCTAACCCCTAAACCTAAACCTAACCCGAAACCTAACCCTAACCCCAACCCCAACCCTAACCCCAACCACAATCTCATCCCGAACCCCAACCCCAATCCCAACCCCTAACCCCCAACCCCCAACCCTAACCCCAACCCCACCCTAACACTAACCCTCACCACAAACCCTAACCCTAACCCTAACCATAACGCTAAAACCTAACCCTAACCTCACCATAACCATAACCCTAAACCTAAACCTAACCCTAAACCTAACACCTAATCCTAACCCTAACCCTAAAAACTAACCCTTACCCCTAACCCAAACCCCTAACCCTAACCATAACCCTAACCCTAACCCTAACTCGTCTAAACTTAACCATAACCCAACCTCTACCACTACCCCCTAACCCAACCGTCACCTTATCACTAACCCTAACCACAACCCATAAACCCACCTGTACCACTACCCCTACCCATAACCATAACCCTATCCCTAAACCCTAAACCATAAACCTAACCCCTAACCCTAACACTAAACACTAACCCTTACCTTACCCCAACCCAACCCTAAAACTAACCCTAACCCTAACACTAAACACAACCCTTAAACCAACCCCTAACACTAGCCCTAACCCTATTCTAACCATAACCCTAAACCTAACCCTCTATAACAATAAACCTAATAGTAATGCTAACCTTAAACCTAAACCTAACCCCCAACCCAACCCTACCCTAAACCTAGCCCTAGGCCTAACTCTCAACCCTAACCCTAACTTCAACCCTAACACATATACTGAGACTAAACTCTTTCCATAACCGTAACCCTTAACCCTAACCCTAACCCAAACCCTAATCCCTAACCCTAACCTTAACCCTAACACTATCCCTAACCCTAAACCCTAACCCTATCCCTAACCTTAACTCTAACCCTAACCATAACAATTAACACTAACCGTAACCCTAGCCCTAGCTCCTAGCCCTAGCACTAGTCCTAATTCTAAACCTATCCCTAGCCCGAACCATAACACTAACACTAACCATAACCCTAACCCTAACCCTAAACCAAACCCTAACCCTAACACAACCCTAAATCCAAACCCAACCCCTAACCCCCAACCACAATCCCAACCCTAAACCCAACCCCCAATCCCAACCATAACCCCAACACCAAACCTAACCCCCAACCCCAACCCTAACCCTAACACTAACCACTAACCCTAATCCTAACACTAATCCTAACCCTAAAACTCTTCTAACCCCAAACACAAGAGTAACGCTAACCCTAACCCTAACCCTAACCCCCAACCCTAACCCTAATCCTACTTTAACCAATAACCCTAACACTAACGATAAACCTTAACCCTAAACCTAACCCTATCCCCTAACCTCAACCCTAACCCTAACCCCAACCTCTAACCCTAAACCTAACCCTAAACCTAAACCTAACACAACCCCAACCCTAACCCTAACCCTAACTCCTAACCCTAACACTAACCCTAAACCTAACCCAACCCTAACCCTAACCCTAACCCTAACCCACACATTCCTTTAACCCTACCCCTATCCCTATCCCAAAACCTAACCGTAACCCCTTAACCTACATCTAACCCTAACCCCTAACCCTAACTCAAACCCTAGCCCTAACCCTAAACTGTAACCATAACCCAACCCTAACTTCTAACCCTAACCGCTAACCCTAACCCTAACCCTAACTCTGCCTAAACGCAACCCTATCCCTACCTCTACCCTTACCCTTAACCCAACCGTAACCTTATCCCTAACCCTAACCACAACCCCTAAAGCTACCTGCACCTCTAACCCTACCCAAAACCATAACCCTATCCCTAAACCCTAAACAATAACCCTAATCCCAACCCTAACCTAAAACCCTAACCCTAACTGTAACCACTAACCCTAACCCTAACATTAACCCTAAACCTAAACCTAACCCCTAAGCCTATCCCTACCCTTAAGTCCAACCGTAACCCTAACACTAACCCCTAACCCCTAAACATCTTCTAACCCTAAACCCTAAGAGTAACCCCTAACCCTAACCCTAAACCAAACCCTAACCCTAACCCTAACCCCTAACCCTAACTCTAACCCCTAACCCTAACCCTAACCCTAACCCTAAACCTAAACCAACACTAATCCTAACCCTAACCCTAACTCTAACCCACACATACCTTTAACACTACTGCTACCCTACCCCAACCCTAAACCTAACCCAACCCTACCCCCACCCCTAACCCTAACATTAACCTTAACCCAACCCTACCCCTACTTCTAAGGTTAACCCTAAAACTCACCCAACCCTAACCCTAACACTAACCCTAGCCCCAGACCAGCTCCTAAACCTAGCCTTAGCCCCCAGACCTAACTCTCCATCACTAACCCTAACTATAACCCTGCCCCTAAAGTCTAAACCCCAACCCTATCCCTAACCCTAACCTTCTCCCAACCCTGACCCTAACCCCAACCCCAACCCCTAACACTATCCCTAAACCCTAACCCTAATCCTAAGCCTAACCTTAACCCTAAACCCCAACCATAATCCTAACCCCTAGACCTAGCCCCAGCCCTAGGCCTGACCCTATCCCTAGCACTAACACTAACCCTAACCCTAAACCCCAAACCCTAATCCTAACACAACTCCCTAAACCTATCCCTAACCTCAACCAATGCCCCCACAGCTACCTCTACCCCATCCCTAACCATAACACATAACCATAAACCTAACAGCTAACCCTAAATCAAACGCTAACCCTAACCTTAAACCCTAACACTAACCCTAACCTAACCCCTAACCCTAACTCTAACCCTAACAAAACCCCTAACCCTAACCCTAACCCCAAAACTAACCCCCAACCCTAACCCTAAACCCAACCCTAACCCTAACCCCAACCCTAAACCTAACCTAATCCTAACCCCAACTGTAACACTAACACTAAACCATAACGCTAACCGTAACCCTAATACTAACGCAACACAAACGCTAAACCTAACCCTAAACGCTGACCCTGACTCTAACCCTGACTCTGACACTGACCCTAACCCTAACCCTAACCCCAAGACTAACCCTAACCCTAAACCCCAACCCTAACCCTAATCCGAAACCCTCACCCTAACCCTAATATTTACCACTCACCCTAACCCTAATATTTACCCTCACCCAAACCTTAATCCTAACCCTAACAGCAACCCTAAAACAACCACAATACCAAACGTAAGCCCATCCACAATCCCACCCCCAACCCCAATCCCAACCCTAATCCCAACCCCCAACACTAACCCCAACCCCGACCCTAACCCTAACCCTATCTCTAACCCCTAACAATAACCCTAACAACTATCACTAACACTAACCCCCAAACCTAATCCTAACCCTAACTCTAACCCCAATGCTAACCCTAATGCTAACGCTAACCCTAATGCTAACCCCAACCCTAAACCCCGACCCTGCCCCTGACCCTAAACCCAATCCTAAGCCTAACACTAACCCCAAACCTAACCCCTAACTCTAACACTAAACCTAACTGTAACATTTACCCTAAACCCTAACCCTAACACTAACACTAATCCTAAACCCTAACCATAACACTAACCCTAAACCCTGACCCTGCCCCCTGACCCTAAACCTAACCCCAACCGTAACACTAACCCTAAACCCAAACCCTAACTCTAACACTAAACCTAACTGTAACATTTATCCTAAACCCTAACCCTAACCCTAACGCTAATCCTAAACCCTAACCATAACACTAACCCCTAAACCCTGACCCTGCCCCTGACCCTAACCCTAACCCTAAACCTATCACTAACCCTAAGTGTAATGTTAACCCTAAACCCTAATCCTAACCCTAACCCTAATCCTAAATCCTAACAATAACCCTAACCCTAGCCCTAAACCCTACCCTAAACTTAACCCTAACTCTAACTGTTAACCCTATCCCTAACCCTAACCAGAACCCCTGACCCTAACCCTAACACTAAACCAAACCATTATCCTAACCCTAACCCCAACCCTAACACTAACCCTAACTTAAACCTAACCCCAACCCTAACACTAACCTCATTCCCAACCCTAACCCTAACCGCAAACCTAACCCTAACCCTAACCCCAACCGTAAGCAGAACCACATTCCCAACCCTAAACCCAACCCCCAATCCCAACCCTAACCCCAACTCCAACCCTAACCCCAACCCCAACCCTTACCCCAACCCCACCCCAACCCTAACCCTAACCCCAAACCTAACCCTAACCCTAACCCCAACCCCCAACCCTAACCCTAACCCTAATCCCTAACCCTAACACTAACCCTAAACCCTAACCCTAACCCTAAAACTAACCCTAACCCCTAACCCTAAGCATAACCCTAACCTTAACGCTAACCCTAATGCTAACCCTGACCCTAAACCCTGACTCTGATCCTGACCCCAACCCTAACCCTAACCCTAACCCTTACCCCTAACCCAAAGGCTAACCCTTAACCTTAACCCTAACCATAACCCTAATCTTAACCCTAAACCTAACCCTTACCCCTAATCCTAACCCTAACATTAACCCCAACGAAAACCCCTAACTCTAACCCCAACCGTAGCCAAACCCTAACCCTAACACTAACTTCAACCCATTCCCTTACCCGTTCCCCTACCCCCAACCGATAACTCCACCCCAACCCCAACCATAACCCCTAAAACTAACCATAATCCCATACCATACCCTAACCCAAAAGTCTAAACCTAACCCTAAACCTAACCCCAATGCCAACACTACCCTAAACCTACCCTAACCCTAGCCCTAGGCCAAACTCTAACCCTAACCCTAACTTTAACCTTAACACATATCCTAAGCATAAACTTTACCTAACCCTAACCCTAAACCATAACCCTAACCCTAACCCTAATCCCTAACCCTAACCTTAACGCAAACACTAAACCTAACCCTAAACCCAACACTAACCTAACCCCCAACCATAACCCTAACCCTAACCCTAACCTAACCCTAAATGTAACCCCTAATGCAAACCCTAAAGCTAATGCAAACCTTAACGCTAACCCTAACCCTAAAGCCTGACCCTGATCCGGAACCCAACCCTAACCCTAACCCTTACCCTAACACTAACCCTAACCGTAATGATAACCCTCAACCCTAACCCTAACCCTTACTCTAACCCTAATCCTAAACCCTTACCCTAACTCTAACCCTAACCCCTAACCCTAACCCTAACCCTAACCCTATCCATAACCCTAAACCCAACCCTAATCCTAACCCTAACACCTAATCCTAACCCTAACCCTAACTTCTAACCCCAACCCTAAACCTTATCCCTAACCCTAACCCCAAACATTTCCCTTACTAAAACCCCTAACCCTAACCCTAACTCGTCTAAACCTAACCCTAACCCTATTTCTATTCCTACCCCTAACCCTACTGTACCCTTATCCCTAACCCTAGCCAGAACCCCTAATCCTACCTGCACCACTACCCCTACCCATAACCATTACCCTATCCCTAAACTCTAAACCATAAACCTAACCCTAACCCTAACACTAAACACTAACCCTTACCTTAACCCCTAACCCAACCCCAAAACTAACCCTAACCCTAACACTAACCACAACCCTTAAACCTACCCCTAACCCTAGCCCTAACCCTATTCTAACCATAACCCTAAACCTAACCCTCTATAACAATAAACATAATAGTAACGTTAACCCTAACCCTAAAACTAACCCCAACGTCAACCCTAACCTAAGCCTACCCTAAATCTAACCCTAGACTTAACTCTAACCCTAACCCTAACTTTAACCTTAACACATATCCTAAGCCTAAACTCTTACCTAACCCTAAACCCTAACCCTAACCCTAACCCTAACTCTAACCCTAATCCTAAACCCTAACCCTAACCCTAAGCCCCAACCCTAACCCTAAGCCTAACCCCTAAACCTTAACCCTAACCCTAAACATAACCCTAAACCTAACCCTAATCCTAACCCCAACACCTAATCCTAACCCTAACATCTAACCCTAACCCTAACACTTACCTCTAACCCTAACACTAAACACCAACCCCTACGTTCACCCTATCCCAATCCTAAAATTAACCCAAACCCTACACTAACCACAACACTTAAACCTACCCCTAACCCTAGCCCTAATGCTATTCTTACCATAACCCCAAACCTAACCCTCTATAACAATAAACCTAATAGTAACGCTAACCTTAATCTAAACCTAACCCCTAAACCCTAACACTAACCCCTAAACCCAACCCTAAACCTAACCTAACCCCAACCTTAACCCTATCCCCAACCCCAACCCCAACCTTAACCCCAACCCTAACACTAACCCTAACCCTAACCTTAAACCCTGACCCTGAACCTGAACCTAACCCCTAACCCTAACACTAACCCTAACCGTAATGCTAACCCTAAATCCTAACACAAACCCTAACCCTAAACCTAATCCTAAGCCCTAACCCTATCCCTAACCCGAACCCCAAGCCCTAACCCTAACTCTAACACTAACCCCTAAACCTAACCCCTAACCAAAACCCCTAACCCTAACCCTAACACTAAAACAAATCCTAACCCTAACCCTAAGCTTAACCCTAACTCTAACCAAACCCTAAACCGTAACCCTAACTCTAACCCCTAACCCTAACCCTAACCCTAACCTTAACACCAACCCTAACCCTAACCCAAGCCCCAACCCTAACCCTAACCCCAGCCCGAAACCTGATCCTAACCCCCAACCCTAACCTTAGCCCCAACCCTAACCTCAACACTAACCCTAACCCCAACCCTAAACCCAACCCTAACCCCAACCCCAACCTTAATCCCAATCTCAACCCTAACCCTAACCCTAACCATATCCCTAACCCCTAACCCTAACCCTAAACCTAACCCCTAACCCTAACCCTAACACTAACACTAACCCCTAAACCTAACGCTAACCCTAATGCTAACGCTAAACCTAACCCTAAACACTGACCCTGACACTGACCCTAACCCTAACGTTAACCCTATCACTATCCCTAACCGTAACGCTAACCCTAAACCCTAACCCTAAACCTAACCCTAATCCTAAAACCTATCTCTAACCCTAACCCTAACCCTAACCCTAAACCAAACCCCAACCCCAACACTAACCCCTAAGCTAACCCCTACCCTAACCCTAACCCTAACGCTAACCCTAATGCTAAACCTAACCCTAAACCCTGACCCTGACTCTGACCCCTGACTCTGACCTTGACCGTGACCCTAACCGTAACCCTAACCCTAACACTAACCCTCACCTTAAACCCTAACCTAACCCTAACTCTAACCCTAACACTTAATCCTAATGCTAACACTAACCCCTAACCCTAACCCTAACCCTAACCCCTACCCTAACCAAAACCCCTAACCCTAACCCTTACCCTAACCCTAACCCTAACTCATCTAAACCTAACCCTAACACTACCTCCACCCCTACCCCTAACCCAACCGTAACCTTATCCCTAACCCTAACCACAACCCCTAAACCTACCTGCACCACTACCCCCTACCCATAACCATTACCCTATCACTAAGTCTAAACCTTAATGCTAACCCTAACCATAACACTAAACACTAACTCTTACCTTAACCCTAACCCAACTCTAACACTAACCCTAACCCTAACACTAACCACAACCTCCTACCCCTAACACTAGTCTTAACATTATTCTAAACATAACCCCAAACCTAACCCTCTATAACAATAAACCTAATAGTAACGCTAACTTTAACCCTAAACCTAACCCCAACGCCAACCCTACCCGAAACCTACCCTAAAACTAGCCCTAGGCCTAACTCCTAACCCTAACCCTAAGTTTAACCCTAACACAAATCCTGAGCCTAAACTCTTTCCCTAACCCTAACCCTATACCCTAATCCTAACCCATAACCCTAATCCCTAACCCTATCCTTAACCCTAACACTAACTCTATCCCTAACCCTAACCCCTAACCCTATCCCTAAACTTAACTCTGTCCCTAACCATAACACTAAACACTAAACCTAACCCCTAGCCCTAGCCCTCGCCCAATCCCTAGCCCCAGCACTAGGACTAATCCTAAACTTATTCCTAGCCCGAAACATAACCCTAACACTAAATCTAACCCTAAACCAAACCCCTAACCCTAACCGTAACCGTAACCAAACGCCTAACCCTAGCCATAACTCTAACCACTAACCCTAACTCCAACTCCTAATCCTAACCCTAACCCTAACCCCCAACAACAATTCCAACCCTAACCCCCAACCCCAATCCCAACCATAAACCCAACCCCAACCCTAACCCCCAACCTCATCCCTAACACTAAACCTAACCCTAACCCTAACACTAACACTAACACTAACCCCTAAACCTAACCCTAACCCTAAACCTAACGCTAACCCTAACGCTAACGCCAACACTACCGCTAACCCTAACCCTAAACCCTGACCCTGACCCTAACCCTAACCCTATCACTAACCCTAACTGTAACGATAACCGTAAACCCTAACCCTAACCCTAACCCTAATCCTAAATCCTAACCCTAACCCTAAACCCTAACCCTAACCCCTAACCCTAACCAAACCCTAAACCTAACGCTAACCCTAACCCTAAACCAAACCCTAAGCCTAACCCTATCCCTAATCCTAACCCCAATCACAACCCTAACCCTAACCCTAACCCCAACACTAACCCTAACCCCCAACCCCCAACCCTAACAAGAACCACAATCCCAACCCTAAACCCAACCACAATCCCAACCCTAACCCCAACCTCAACCGTAATCCCAAACCCAACCGTAACCTTAACCCCAAACCCTATCCCTAACCCCTAGCCCCTAACCCTAACACTAACCCTAACCCCTAAAACTAAGTCTAACCCCTAACCGTAACGCTAACCCTAATGTTATCGCTAACCCTAAAGCTAACCCTAACCTTAAACCCCTGACCCTGACCCTGACCCTAACCCTAACCCTAACCCTAACCCTAACACTAACACTAACCCTAAGGATAGCACTAAACCCTAACCCTAAACCTAACCCCTAACCCCTAACCCTAATCCTAACCCCTAACTTATAACCCTAACCCCTAACCCTAACCAAAACCCCTAACCCTAACCCCAACCCTAACCCTAAAACCTAAAACCTAACACTATTCCTAACCATAAACCTAACCCCACAATAACCCTAAATCCTAACCCTAACACTAACCCCAAACCTAACCCTAACCCAACCCTAACACTAACCCTAACCCCTAACCCTAACACTAACCCCTAACACTAATCCTAACCCCTAACTCTAACCCTAACGCTAAACCTAACCCTAAACTCTGACTCTGACCCTGACCCTGACCCTGACCCCTGACCCTAACCCTAACCCCTAACACTAACCCTAACCCGAAACCCTAACCCTAACCCTAACCCTAAACCCTAACCCTAACCCCTAACCCTTACCCCTAACCCTAACACTAACCCTAACCCTAAACAAAACCCCAACCCTAACCTCAACCCCTAACACTAACCCTAAACTTCTTCTAACCCCAAACCTAAGAGTAAGAGTAATGCTAACCCTAACCCTAAACATTACCCTAACCCTAAACCAAACCCTAATATAATCCTAGCCCTAACCCTAACCCTAATACAACGCCAACCCTAATCCTAGCCCCAACCCATACCCCTACCCCTATCCCTTATCCCTATCCTTAAATCTAACCCTAACCTTAACTCTGAACCCTAACCCTAACTCCATCCATAAACCTAAACCCAACCCTAACTCTAACCCTAAACCATAAACCCTAACCCTAACCATAACCATAACCAAACCCTAAACCTAACACTAACTTCAACCCATTCTCCTACCCGTACCCCCTACCCCCAACCGATAACTCTAACCCTAACCCTAACCCTAACCCCTAACACTAACTATAACCCTAAAACAAACCCTAACCCAAAACTCTAACCCCAACCCTAACCCTAGTCTAAGCCCTCACCGTAGCCATAGCAATAGCCCTAGCCCTAACGCTATCTCTAACCCCTAACTCTAACACTAACCCCAATTCTAACCCTAACAACAAACCTAACCCAACCATAGCACTAACCTTAACCCTGATCCTAACCCATCCCCATGCCACTACCCCCTAATGCTAATAGTATCCCTAACCCCCAAACGTAACCCTAACCTAACCCTAACCCTACCCCCTACACTTACACCTAAACCTAACCCAACCCTAACCCTAACCTAACCCTTACCCTATCCATAGCACTTATCCTAAGCTTAACGCTAAACCCAAACCTAATCCTCACCCTAAACCCTAACCCTAACACAAACCCTAAGAGTAACACTAACCCTAAACCTAACACTAACCTAAACCTAACCCTAAACGTAATATTAACCCTAACACTAAACCTAACCCTAGCCCAAACCCTATCCCTAGCTCTAACCCAAACACTATCCTTAACCATAAAACCTAACACTAACCGTAACCATAACCCTAACCCTACAATAAACCTAAATCCTAACTTTAACCCTAACCCTAACACCAACCCAACACTAACCCTAAACCCAACCCCTAACCCTAACACCAACCCCAACCCCTAACCCTAACCCTAATCCTAAAGCTAACCCTAACCTTAAACCTAACCCCAACCCCAACCCCAAAACCTAACCCCAACAGTAACCCACACCAACCCTAACCCCAACATAACCCTAACACTAACCCTAACCCCTAACCCTAAACCTAATGCTAACCCCTAAATCCTAACGCTAACCCTAACCCTAAACCTAACCCAACACTAACCCTAACGATAAACCTAACCCTAAATCCTGACCCCGACTCTGACCCTGACTCTGACCCTAAACCTAACCCTAACACCAACACTAACCCTAACCCTAACCCTAACCCAAACCCTAAACCCTAACACTAACCTTAACCCTAAACACTAACACTAACCCTAATCCTTACACAACAATAAAACTAACCGTAATCCTAACCCCAACCCATTCTCCTACACCTACCCCTACCCCCGATCCCTAATCATAACCGTAACCCCTAACCTAACATTAACCCTAAACCTAATCCTAACACTAACCCTAACGATAAACCTAACCCTAAACCCTGATCCAGACTCTGACCCTGACTCTGACCCTAACCCTATCCTTAACACCAACCCTAACCCTAACCCTAAACCTAACCCAAACCCTAAACCCTAACACTAACCTTAAACCTAAACACTAACACTAACCCTAACCTTACACAACAATAAAACTAACCGTAACCCTAACCCCAACCCATTCTCCTACACCTACCCCTACCCCGAACCCTAACCATAACCATAACCCCTAACCTAACACTAACCCTAACCCATAACCCTAACCCTAACCCTAATCCTAACCCCTAACCCTAACCCCAACCCTAACTCCTAAACCTAACACTAACCCTAACCCTAACACCAACCCTAACCTTAACCCCAACCCCAACCACAATCCCAAACCTATCCCAACCCCAATCCCAACCATAACCCCAACCCCAACCCTAACCCCAACCTCATCCCTAACCATAAACCTAACCCAAACCCTAACACTAACCCTAGCCCCTAAACCTAACGCTAACGCTAACACTAGCGCTACCCCCTAACCCTAAACCCTGCCCCTGACCCTGCCCCTAACCCTATCCCTAACGCTGTCACTAACATTAACCATAACGCTAACCCTACACCCTAACCCTAACCCTAATCCTAAACCCTAACCCTAAACCTAAACCTAAACCCTAACCCCAACGCTAACTCTAAACCAAACCCTAACCCTAACCCTAAACTAAACCCTAATCCTAACCCTAACCCCAACCCCAACCAAAATCCTAACCCCAACCCTAACCCCTAACCCTAATCCCAACCCCAACCCTAACCCCAACCCCCAACCCTAACCAGAACCACAATCCCAACCCTAAACTCAACCGCAATCCCAACCCCTAACCCCAACCCCAACCCTAACCCCAAACCCAACCCTAACCCCTAACCCTAACCCTATCCCTAAACCTAACCCTAACCCTAACACTAACCCCTAACCCTAACCCTAATACTAACCCCTAACCCCTAAACCTAAGTCTGACCCTAACCCTAACACTAACGCTAATGCTAACGCTAACCCTAATGCTAACCCTAACCCTAAACCCTGACCCTGACCCTGACCCTAACCCCTAACCCTAAGTCTAACCCTAACACTAAGGATAACCCTAAACCCCTAACCCCTAAACCTAACCCTAACCCTAACCCTAATCCTAACCCCTAACACCCTAACCCTAACCCTAACCCCAACCCTAACCAAAACCCTAACCCTAACCTCTAAAACCTAACACTATCCCTAACCATAACCCTAACCCTACAATAATCCTAAATCATAACCCTAACCCTAACCCTAACCCCAACCCTAACCCCAACCCCAGCCCTAACCCCTAACCTAACCCTAACACTAACTCTAACCCCTAACCCTAACACTAACCCTAACGCTAACCCTAACCCCAACCCTAACCCTAGCCCCAGCCCCAGCCGTAGCCCCAACCATAGCCCTAGCCCTAAACCTAACCCTAATACGAAACCTAACACTAACACTAACACTAACCCTAATCCCAAACCTAACCCTAACCCTATCCCAACCCTAACACTAACCCTAACACTATCCTCAACCCCTAATCCTACCCTTACACCTACCCCTAACCCTAACCCTAGTCCTAGCCCTAGCCCCAGACATAGCCCTAGCTTTAAACCCTAGCCATAGCACTAGCACCAAATCTAACCCTAACTCTAACCCAACCCTAACCCTAACCCTAACACTACCCTCAACCCCTAATCCTACCCCTACCCAATCCCCTAACCCTAACCCTAACCCCAACTCTAACCCTAACCATGCCCTAACCCTAACCCTAACCCTATTCTAACCTTAACCCTAAATCTAAACCTCTTCTAACCCTAACCCTAACAGTAACGCTAACCCTAACCCTTACCCTAGTCCCAACCCAAACCCTAACCATGAACCTACCCTAACACTAAACCCAACCCTAACCCTAACACTGACACTAACCCTAACCCTAAACCTAAACCTAAATCTAAAATAATCTTAACCCTAACCCTAACCAACAACACTAACCCTAACCCTAAATCCTAACCCCAAATTCTAACCCCAAACACTAACCCTAACCCTAAACTTTGCCTAGCCGTAGCCCCAGCCCTAGCACTAGCCCTGTCCCTAAACCCAGCCCCTATCCCTAATCCTAACCCTACCCCCTACCCCCTAACCCCTAACCCAACCCTAACCCTAACCCTAACCCTAGCAACAACACTAACTCTACCCTTCCCCCGCTACCCTAACCCTAACACTAACCTCAACCCCTAACACTACCCCTATCCCTTACCCTAAACCTAAACCTAGCCCCAGCGTTAGCGCTAAACCTAGCCCTACCATTACCCCTAACCCTAACCCTAACCCAACCCTAACCCTAACCGTACCTCTATCCCTAACCCTAATTTTCACACTGAACCCTAACCCTAACCCTAATCACAACCCCTAACATACCCCTTTCCTCAACCCTCACCCTAACCCTAAACAATGAACCTAACCCTTACCCCTAAACTCTAACTCTATCCCTAAACTAACCTTAACCCTAAATCCTAAATCTTAAATCTAACCCTATTCTAACCATAACCCTAAACTTAAACCTCTTCTACCCTAACCCCAAGAGTAACGTTAGCCACAACCCCAGCCCAACCCCTAATCCTAAGCCTAAACATAACCGTAGCCCTAGCCCTACCCCTAGCCCCAAACCTAACCTAAACCCTAACCCAACCCTAACCCTAATCCTAAATCTATCCCTCACCCTATCTCTAAACCATAAACCCTAAACCCAACTCTAAACCTAACACTAATGCTAACCCCAACGCCAACCCGAACCCTAACCCTACCCTAAACCTAAACTTAACACTAACCCCAACACAAAGCCTAACCCTAACTCTAACCCCAACCATAACCCTAACCAATAACCCTAACCTAACCCTAACCCTAACCCAACTCTAACCCTAACCCTAACCCAAACCCCAAACCTCAACTCTAACACTAACCCTAACCCTAACCCTGTTCTAACCCCAACCCTAAATCTAAACTTGTTCTAACCCTAACCCTAACAGTAACACTAACCCTAAACCTAACCCCAACTGCAATCCCAACCACAATCCTAACCCTAAACATACCCTAACCCTAAACCTAACCTTAAACCTGACCCTAAACCTAACCCAGCACTATCCCTAGCTCTAACCCTATCCATAGCCCTAACCCTAACCCAACACTAACCCTAACCATAACCCTAACCCCTAGCCATACCCCCTTCCCCTACCGCTACCCCTACTTCTACACATAACCCTAACCCCTAACCCTAACCCTAACCCTAGCCCTAAACATATCCCTAACCCCAACCCTAAGCCTAAATCCCAAAACCTAACACTAAAGCTAACCTTAACCCTAACCATAACCCCAACCCTAAATCCTAAACGTAAACCCAACCCCTAACCCTAAACACTAACCCCAACCGTAACCTTAGCCGTAGCTGAAGCCCCAGCCCCAGCACTAGCCCCTGCCCTAATACTAGCCCTAGCCCTAACCTCAACCCTAACCATAACCATAACCCTAATCCCTAAACCCTAACCCCAACCCTAAACCCTATACTCTAACCTTAACCCTAACCCAAACGCTAACCAAAACCTATCCCTAAAACCAACCCCTACACCCAAACCGTACCCTTACAACTTACCCTACCCGTAACCCTAACCCTAACACAACCATAACCATAACCATAACCCTAACCCTATCCTAAACCCCAAACCCTAACTCTAACCCTAACTCCAAACACTTACCCTTACCCTAATGCTAACACAACCTTAAACCTAATGCTAACACTAACTGTAACCACCAATACTAACACTAACCCTAATCTTAACTCTAAACCCTAACCCCAAACGTAACCTTTTTCTAAACCTAACCCTAAACCTAAAACTCTTCTAACCCTTAACCTAACAGTAACGCTAACCTAAACTTAACCCTAACCCCAACCACAACCCTAAACCTAACCCAACCCAACCATAACCCCTAACCATAACCCTAAACACTAACCTCACCCTAACCCTAACCCCCAATCCTAACACTAAAAATAACCCCAACCATAACCGTAAACCTAACCCTAACCCTAACCCTAAGAGTCCTAACCCTAATCCTAACCTAATCCTAAACCCTAACTCTAAACCCTAACCCTAAAGCTAACCCTGCCCTATCCCTAACCCCAACCCTAATGCTATCCCTTACCCGAACCCTAG
>CAKJTW010000208.1:0-120000 GCA_917880005.1 Nanger dama | reverse complement strand
GGGTTAGGGTTAGTGTTAGGGTTTAGGTTTAGCATTAGGGTTAGGGTTAGTGTTAGGGTTAGGGTTAGGTTCAGGGTCAGGGTCAGGTTTGGGTAGGGTTAGGGTTAGGTTTAGGGTTGGCATTAGGGTTAGGGGTTGGGTTTGGGGTTAGGGTTAGGGTTGGGGTTCTGGATAGGTTTAGGGTTGGAGTTAGGATTAGGGTTAGGGTTGGGTTTAGGGATTAGGTTTAGGGTTAGGGCTTAAGGTTAGGGTTAGTGTTAGGGGTTAGGGTTAGGGGTTAGGGTTAGGGTTAGGGTTAGGGGTTTTGTTACGGTTGGGGTTAGGGGTTAGGGTTTGGTTTAGGTTTATGGTTAGGGAGAGGTTTAGTGTTAGGGTTATGGTTCGGGCTATAAATAGGTTTATAATTGGGGTTAGGGTTAGGGTTAGGGTTAGGGTTAGGGTTAGGGTTAGGGATAGTGTTAGGGTTAAGTTTAGGGTTAGGGATTAGGGTTAGGTTAGGGTTTAGGGTTAGGGTTGGGGAAAGAGTTTACACTTAGGATATGTGTTAGGTTTAAACTTAGGGTTAGGGTTAGAGTTAGGCCTAGGTCTATGTTTAGGGTAGGTTTAGGGTAGGGTTGGCGTGGGGGTTAGGTTTAGGGTTATGGTTAGAATAGGGTTAGGGCTAAGGTTACGGGTAGGTTTAGGGGTTGTGGTTAGTGTTAGGGTAAGGGTTAGTGTTAGGTGTTGGGTTAGGGTAAGGTAAGGGTTAGTGTTTAGTGTTAGGGTTAGGGTTAGGTTTAGGGTTAGGGTTAGGGTTATGGTTTAGGGTTTAGGGACAGGGTTATGGTTATGGGTAGGGTTAGTGGTGCAGGTAGGTTTAGGGGTTCTGTTTAGGGTTAGGGTTAGGATTTAGGGTTAGGGTTAGTGTTTAGGATTAGGGTTAGGGTTAGGGTTGGGGTAGGGTTTTCATTTAGGGTTAGGAATTAGGGTTAGGATTAGTGTTAGGGTAGGGGTTAGTGTTAGGGATAGGGTTACAGTTAGCATTACTCTTGGGTTTAGGGTTAGAAGAGTTTAGGGTTAGGTTTAGGGTTAGGGTTAGGGGTTAGGGGGTTAGGGTAAGGGTGTGGGGTTAGGTTTGGGGTTGGGGTTAGGAGTTGGGATTGGGGTTGGGGTTAGGTTTGGGATTGTGGTTGGGGTTAGGTTTGGGGTTGGGGTTTGGGTTAGGGTTGGGGTTAGGGTTTGGGTTAGGGTTGGGGTTGGGATTAGTGTTAGGGTTAGGGCTTGGGGTTAGGGTTAGTGTTGGGGTTGGAGTTAGTGTTAGTGTTGGTGTTAGGTTTAGGATGAGGGTTAGGATTATGGTTTGGTTTAGGGTTAGTGCTAGGGTAGGGTTTGATTTTAGGTTAGGGTTAGTGTTAGGGTTAGGTTAAGGGTTAGGGTTTGCTTTATGGTTAGGGTGGGATTAGGGTTAGGGGTTTTGGTTAGGATGAGGGATAGGGTTAGCGGTTAGGGTTAGGGTAGGGTTTAGGGTCAGGTTTAGGTTTAGTATTAGGGTTAGAGTTTAGGATTAGGGTTAGTGTTTAGGGTAAACGTTACGGTTAGGTTTGCTTTTAGGGTTAGGGTTAGGTTTAGGGTCAGGGTCAGGGTCAGGGTTTAGGGTTAGGTTTAGCATTAGGGTTCGTTAGCATTATGGTTATCGTTAGGGTAAGGGTTAGAGTTAGGTTTAGGGGTTAGGGTTAGTGTTAGGGTTAGGGTTAAGGGTTAGGTTTAGGGTAGAGTTAGAAGTTAGGGATAGGGTTAGTGTTAGGGTTAGTGTTGGGGTTGGGGTTAGGGTTGGGGTTGGGGTTAGGGTTGGGATTGGGGTTGGGGTTAGTGTTGGGATTGGGGTTGGGGTTAGGGTTGGGTGTGGGGTTAGCCTTAGGGTTGGGGTTCGGGTTAGGGTTGGGGTTGGTGTTAGGTTTAGGGTTGGGGTTAGGTTTAGGGGTTAGGTTAAGTTTTAGTGTTAGTGTAGGGTTAGGGTTGGGGTTATTGTTATGGTTAGAGTTAGGGTTTGGTTTAGTGTTAGGGTTAGGGCTAGGGGTTTTGGTTAGGGTTAGTTTAGGGTTAGGGTTAGGGTTAGGGTTAGGGCTTAGGGGTAGGGTTAGGGTTTGGGTTTAGGATTAGGGTTAGGGTTAAGGTTAGTGTTAGTGTTTAGGGTTAGCATTACCGTTAGGGTTAGTGTTAGGGTTAGGGTAAGGTTCAAGGTCAGGGTCAGGGTCAGGGTTTATGGTTAGGGTTAGCATTAGGGTTAGCGTTAGCATTAGGGTTAACGTTAAGATTAGGGTTAGGGTTAGGGACTAGGGTTAGTGTTAGGGTTAGGTTTAGGGGTTGGGGTTAGGATTAGGGGTTAGGGATAGGGTTAGTTTTAGGTTTAGGGTTGAGGTTGGGGTTAGGGTTGGGTTTGGGTTTAGGGTTGGGATTGGGGTTGGGTTTAGGGTTGAGATTGTGGTTGGGGTTAGGGTTGGGTTGGCGTAGGATTAGGTTTGGGGTTAAGGTTAGGTTTAGGGTTTGGTTGGGGTTAGGTTTAGGGTTGGTGTTGGGGTTAGAGTTAGGGTTGGGGCTAGGGTTAGGTTTAGGGCTGGTGTTAGGGTTAGGGTTAGGTTTAGGGTTAGGGGTTAGGGTTAGGGTTACGTTTATGGTTAGGGTTTAGGGTTAGCATTAGGGTTAGTGTTAGTGTTATGGTTAGGGTTGGTTAGGGTTAGGGTTAGGGTCAGGGTCAGTGTTTAGGGTTAGGGTTAGGCGTTAGCGTTAGGGTTAGGGTTAGGCTTAAAGTTAGGTGTTAGGGTTAGTGTTAGGGTTGGGTTAGGGGTTAGGGTTAGAGTTAGGGTTTAGGGTTAGGGTTAGGGTTAGTGGTTTGGATTAGGGTTAGGGGTAGGGTTGGGGTAGGGGGTTACTATTAGGTTTAGGGGTTAGGGTTAGGGTTTAGGTTAGAGTTGAGGTTAGGGTTAGGTTTAGGTTTAGTGTTAGCGTTACGCTTAGGACTTTGGTTAGAACAGGTTTAGGGTTAGGGTTAGGGTTAGGGTTAGGGTTAGTGGTAAGGGTTAGGGTTAGGGTTAAGTGTCAGGGTTAGGGTTAGTGTTATGTTTAGGGTTTAGGATTAGGGTTAAGGTTACGGTTACGGTTTAGGGTAAACGTTACGGTTAGGTTTTGTATTAGGGTTAGGGCTAGTTTTAGGTCAGGTTCAGGGTCAGGGTTTAGGGTTAGGGTTAGGGTTAGTGTTAGCATTAGCGTTTGGGTTAGCATTGGGGTTAGGGTTAGGTTTAGGGGTTAGGGTTAGTGTTAGGGTTAGGGTTAGGGGTTAGGGATAGGGTTAGGGGTAGGGTCAGGTTTAGGAGTTAGGGTTAGGGATTAGGGTTAGGTTAGGTTTAGTGTTAGGGTTAGGGTTAGGGTTTAGGGTTAGGGTTAGGGTTAGTGTTAGGGTTATTATTAGGGGTTAGGTTAGGGGTTTTGGTTGCGGTTAGGGTTAGGGTTAGGGTTTTGGGTTAGGGTTAGGGTTAGGGTTTAGTGTTAGGGTTATATTTCGGGCTAGGAATAGGTTTAGAATTAGGGCTAGGGCTAGGGCTGAGGCTAGGGGGTTAGGGTTAGGGTTTAGGGGTTAGGGTTAGGGTTAGGGTTAGGGTTAAGGTTAGGGTTAGGGTTAGGGTTAGGGTTAGGGTTAGGGTTTAGGGTTAGGGTTAGGGTTAGTGTTAGGGTATGATTAGGGGTTAGGGTTAGGGGTTTGGGTTACCGTTAGGGTTAGGGTTAGGTTTTGGTTTAGGGTTAGGGTTAGGGTTAGTGTTAAGGTTATATTTCGGGCTAGGAATAGGTTTAGAATTAGGGCTAGGCTAGGGCTAGGGCTAGGGCTAGGGCTAGTGTTATGGTTATGGTTTGTGTTTAATGTTATGGTTAGGGTTAGGGTTAAGGTTAGGGTTAGGATTAGGGGGTTAGGGTTAGAGTTAGTTTTAGGATTGAGGCTAGGGTTAGTGATTAGGGTTAGGGTTAGGGTTAGGGTTTAGGTTTAGGCCTAGGGAAAGAGTTTAGGCTTAGGATATGTGTTAAGGTTAAAGTTAGGGTTAGGGTTAGAGTTAGGCCTAGGGCTAGAGTTAGGGTGGTTTAGGGTAGGGGTTGGCGTTGGGGTTAGGTTTAGAGTTAAGGTTAGGGGTTACTATTAGGTTTACGGTAATAGAGGGTTAGTTTTAAGGTTATGATTAGAATAGTGTTGGGGTTAGGTTTAGATGAGTTAGGGTTAGCTTAAGGGTTAGGGTTAGGAATAGGGGTTTTGGTTAGGGTAAGTGTTAGGGTTAGGTTAGGGGTTAGGGTTAGTTTTAGGATTAGATGTTAGAGTTAGGGTTAGGTTTAGGGTTATGGTTACGGTTAGTGTTAGGGTTTAGGGTTAGGGTTAGTGTTAGGGTTAGGGTTAGGTTTAAGGTCACGGTCAGGGTCAGGGTCAGGGTCAGAGTCAGGGTCAGGGTTTAGGGTTAGCTTTAGTGTTAGGGTTAGCGTTAGGGTTAGGGTTAGGGTTAGGTTAGGGGTTAGTGTTAGGTTTAGGGTTAGGGTTAGGGTTAGGGTTTAGGGTTAGTGTTAGGGTTAGGTTAGGGTTGGGGCTAGGGTTAGGGTTGGGGTTAGGTTTAGGTTTAGGGTTAGGGTTTATGGTTATTGTAGGGTTAGGGTTATGATTAGGGTTAGTGTTAGGGTTTAGTGTTTAGGGTTTTAGTTAGGGTTAGGGTTAGGATTAGGGGTTTTAGTTAGGGTTATGGTTAGGGTTAGGGGTTAAGTTTAGGGTTTGGGTTGGGTTTTAGTGTTAGCTTAGTGTTAGTGTTAGTGTTAGTTTTAGGTTTAGTGTTAGGGTCAGGGTCAGGGTCAGGGTTTAGGTTAGGTTTAGGGTTAGGGTTGGGGTTGGGGTTAGGCTTAGGTTTGTGGTTGGGGTTAGGGTTGGGATTGGTGTTGGTGTTAGGGTTGAGATTGTGGTTGGGGTTAGGGTTTGGGTTGTGGTTAGTGTTAGGGATGGGGAAACAGTTTAGACTTAGGATATGTGTTAGGGTTAAAGTTAGGGTTAGGGTTAGAGTTAGGCCTAGGTCTAGGATTAGGTTAGGTTTAGTGTAAGCTTGGCATGGGGGTTAGGTATAGGGTTAAGGTTAGCATTACTATTAGGTTTATTGTTATAGAGGGTTAGGTTAAGTGTTATGGTTAGAATAGGTTTAGGGCTAGGGTTAGGGGGTAGATTTAGGGGTTGTGGTTAGTGTTAGGGTAAGGGTTAGTGTTAGGGTTGGGTTAGGGTAAGGTAAGGGTTAGTGTTTAGGGTTAGGGTTAGGTGTAAGGGTTAGGGTTAGGATTATGGGTTATGGTTAGGGTTTTGGTTAGGGGGTAAGGGTTAGGGTTAGGGTTAGGGGGTATCATAGGGTTAGGGGTAAGGTTTAGGTTACGGTTAGGGGTCAGGGTTAGGTTTAGTGTTAGGGTTAGTGTTTAGGATTAGGATTAGGGTTAGGGTTAGGGTTTAGGGTAAACATTACAGTTAGGTTTAATGTTAGGGTTAGTGTTAGGTTTAGGGTCAGGTTCAGGGTCAGGGTTTAGGGTTAGGTTTAACGTTAGGGTTAGCGTTAGCATTAGTGTTTGTGTTAGGGTTAGGGTTAGGGTTTGGTTTAGGGTTAGGGTTAGGGTTAGTGTTTGGTTTATGTTTAGAGTTAGGATTAGGGTTAGGGGTTTTGGTTAGTATTATGGAAAGGTTTAGTGATTACCTAGGGTTAGGGATGCAGTTAGGGTTAGGGTTAGGGTTCAGATTTAAGGTTAGGGTTAGATTTAGGGTTAGGGATTAGGGATACGGGTAGAGGTATAGGTTGGGGTCAGGTTTAGGGTTAGCGTTGTGTTAGCGTTAGGTTAGGGCTAGGATTAGGTTCAGAAATAGTGCCGGAGATAGGGCTACGGGTAGGTGTAGGGTTAGGATTTAGGGTTAGTGTTAGGTTTAGGGTTTAATGTTAGGGTTAGGGTTAGGGATAGAGTTAGGATTGGGTTAGGTTTAGGGTTTAGGGTTAGGCTCAAGGTTAAGTTTAGTGGTTAATGTTAGGGTTAGAGTTAGGATTAGGGGTTAGGGTTAAGGTTAGGGGTAGATTTAGGGCTTGTCGTTAGGGTTAGGGTTAGGGTTAGTGTTGGTGTTGTTTTAGGGTTAGGTTTAATGGTTAGGGTTAGGGTTAGGGTTTAGGGTTTCGGTATAGGGTTAGGGTTGTGTTAGGGTTAGAGTTATAGCTTAGGTTTAGGGTTAGTGTTAGAGTTCAGTGTTTAGGTTAAAGATTAGGGTTAAAGTTAGGGTTAGGTTTAGGGTTGGGTTAGCGTTATGTTTAGGGTTAGGGCTAGGGATAGGGATATGGTTAGGGCTTGTGCTAGGGCTTGTTTTAGGGCTAGGGTTACGGTTAGGGTTAGGGATAGAGTTAGGGTAAGGGTTACAGTTGGATTAGATTTAGGGTTAGTGTTTAGATTTAGGGATAGGGTAAGTGTTAGGATTTAGGTTTAGGTTTAGGGTTAGGATTAGGGTTAGAGGTAAGGTTAGGGGTTGTGGTTAGTGTTAGGATTAGGGATAGGATTAGGTTTGTGTTAGTTTTAGGGTTAGGGTTAGTGTTTAGTGTTAGGATTATGGTTAGTGTTAGGGTTTAGTGTTTAGGGATAGGGTTAGTTTTCATGTTAGGGTTAGTTTTAGGAGTAGGGGTAGGAATAGGGGTGGTGGTTAAAGTTAGGATTTGTGTTAAGGTTAGGATTGTGTTAGGGTTAGGTGTAAGGGTTGGTAGATGGGTAGTAGTAGGCTTAGGGTTTGGGTTAGACAAGTTAGGGTTAAGATTAGGGCTAGGGTTAGGGTTAGGGTTAGGGTTATGGGTAAGGTTTCGGGTTAGGGTTAGGGTTAGGGTTAGGGTTTAAGGTTAGGGTTGGCGTTTCAGTTAGGGTTAAGTGTTAGGTTTATGGTTAGGTGTAGGGGTTTGGGATAGGGGTAGAGGTAGGGGTAGGGGCATTGGTTGGGTTTAGGGATAGAGTTAGGGTTAGTGTTAGGGTTAGTGTTAGGTCTAGGGCTAGGGCTAGGGTTAGGGTTATGGTTAGGGTTTAGGGTTAAGGTTAGGGTTAGGATTAGGGTTAGGGTTTAGGGTTAGTGTTAGCGGTTGGGGTTAGGGTTAGGGTCAGGGGTTGGGATAAGGTTACAGTTAGGCTTAGGGTTAGGTTTTTAGAGTTTAGGGGTAGGTTTATGGTTAGGGTTAGTGCTAGGGTTAGGTCTAGGGCTAGGTCTAGGGTTAGGGCTGGGCTAGGGCTAGAGTTAGGGTAAGTGTTGGGTGAGTTTTAGGGTTAACCTAAAAGAAAGGGTAGGGTTGGGTTACGGTTAAGGTTAGGGATCGGGGTAGGGGTAGAGTTGGGTTAGGTTTAGGGTTAGGGGTACGGGTAGCAGTAGGGTTAAAGGTATGTGTGGGTTAGGGTTAGGGGTGAGGTTAGGGTTAGGGTTGGGTTAGGGTTAGTGTTAGGGTTAGGGGTTACGGTTAGGGGTTAGGGTTAGGGTTAGGGTTAGGGTTGGGGGTTCGGGTTAGGTTTAGGGTTTCGTTTTGGGTTAGATTTAGGGTTAGGGTTAGCGTTACTCTTAGCTTTAGGGTTAGAAGAGGTTTAGGGTTAGGGTTATGGTTAGGGTTAGGGTTAGGGTTAGGGGTTTTGGTTAGGGTTAGGTTTAGAGTTAGGGGGTAAGGGTTAGGGTTAAGGCTAGGGTTAGGGTTAAGGGTTAGGGTTAGGGTTAGGGTTTAGGGTTAGGGTTATTGTTAGGGTTAGGGTTAGTGTTAAGGTCAGGGTCAAGGTCATGGTCAGAGTCAGGGTCAGGGTTTAGGGTTAGGTTTAGCGTTAGGGTTAGTGTTAGGGTTAGGGTTAGAGTTAAGTTTAGGTTAGGGTTAGGGTTGTGGTTAGAGTTAGGATTGGGGTTAGGGTTAGGGTTGGGGTTAGGGTTAGTTTTAGGGTTAGGAGATTTGGTTATGTTTAGGGTTAGGGTTAGGTTTAGGGTTAGGGTTAGGTTTAGGGTTAGGGTTAGGGTTAGGTTTAGGTTAGGGCTAGTGTTAGGGTTTAAGGTTAGGGTTAGCTTTTGGGTTAGGTGTTAGGTTTATGGTTAGGTGTTAGGGTTAGGGTTAGTGGTAAAGGTAGGGTTAGGGGCATTGGTTGGATTTAGGGATAGAATTAGGGTTGTGTTAGGGTTAGGGTTTATGGTTTAGGGTTAGAGTTAGTGTTAGGGCTAGGGATAGGGTTAGGGCTATGGCTAGGGCTAGGGTTAGGATTATGGTTAGGGTTTAGGGTTAAGGTTAAAGGTTAAGATTTAGGGTTAGTGTTAGGGGTTGGGGTTAGGTTTAGGGTCAGGGGTTGGGGTAAGGTTACGGTTAGTTTTAGGGTTAGGGTTTAGAGTTTAGGGGTAGGGTTATGGTTAGGGTTAGTGCTAGTGTTAGGTCTAGGGTTAGGGCTAGGGTTAGGGCTTGGCTAGGGCGAGGGTTAGGGGTTAGGTTTGGGTGAGTTTTAGGGTTAGCGTAAGGAGTGGTGGTAGGGGTTGAGTTAGGGATAAAGTTAGGGTTAGGGGTAGGGGTAGGGTTGGGTTAGGTTTAGGGTTAGGGGTAGGGGGTAGCAGTAGGGTTAAAGGTATATGTGGGTTAGTGTTAGGGTTTGGGTTAGGGTTAGGGTTTAGGGTTAGGGTTAGGTTTAGGGTTAGGTGTAGGGTCAGGGTCAGAGTCAGGGTTTAGGGTTAGGGTTAGTGTTAGTTTTAGCATTAACATTAGGTTTAGTGTTAGGTTTAGGGCTAGGGTTAGGTTTAGGGTTAGGGTTAGGTGTTAGGGTTAGGTGTTAGGGTTAGGGTTAGGGTTAGGGGTTAGGGATAGGGTTAGGGTTAGGGTTAGTGTTAGGGTTGGTGTTGTGGTTAGGGTTGGAGTTGGGATTAAGTTTCTGATTGGGATTAGGGTTAGGGTTAGGATTAGGGGTTAGGGTTAGGGTTAGGGGTAGGGTTAGCGTTAGGTTTAGGGTTGGGTTTAGGGTTAGGGTTAGGGTTAGGGTTGGTTTTAGGGTTAAGGTTGCGGTTGAGGTTAGGTTTAGGGTTGGGGTTAGGGTTAGGTTTAGGGTTAGGGTTAGGGGGGTATGGTTAGGGTTAGGGTTAGGGTTTAGAATTAGGGTTAGTGTTATTGGTTAAGATTAGGGTTAGAGTTAGTGTTGTGGTAGGGGTTACGGTTATGGTTAGGGGTTAGGGTTAGGGTTAGGGTTAGGGTTGGGGTTAGGGTTAGTGTTAGGGTTAGGGTTAGTGTTAGGGGTTAGGCTAAGGGTTAGGCTTGGGGTTGGGGTTAGGGTTGGGGTTGGGGTTAGAATTTAGATTGGGGTTGGTGATCGGGTTGGGATTGTGGTTGTGGTTGGGGTTGTGGTTGCAGTTAGCGTTAGGGTTGGGGTTAGGTTATACGGTCAGGGTAGGGTTAGTGTTTGGGGGTAGGGTTTAAGATTAAGGTTAGGGTTAGGGTTACGGTTTAGGGTAAATGTTCCGGTTAGGTTTAGAGTTAGAGTTAGTGTTAGGTTTAGTGTCAGGGTCAGGTTCAGGGTTTAGGGTTAGGGTTAGCGTTAGGGTTAGCGTTAGCGTTAGTGTTAGCATTAGGGTTAGAGCTAGGGTTAGGTTTGGGGGTTAGGGTTAGGGTTAGGGTTAGGGTTAGGGGTTAGGGATAGTGTTACAGTTAGTGTTAGGGTTGGGGTTGGGGTTAGTGTTGGGGTTGGGGTTGGTGTTAGGGTTGGGTTTGTGGTTAGGTTTAGGGCTAGGGTTGGGGTTAGAGTTAGGGTTAGGGTTGGGTTTAGGGTTAGGTATGGGATAGGGGTTAGGTTTAGTGTTGGGGTTATGGTTAGGGTTAGGGGTTAGGGTTAGGGTGAGGGTGAGGGGTAAGTGTTAGGGTTAGGGTTAGGGTTGGAGTTAGGGTTAGGGTTAGGGTTGGGGTTAGGGTTAGGGTTAGGGTTGGGGTTGGGTTTAGGTTTAGGTATGGGGTTGGGGGTTAGGTTTAGTGTTGGGGTTATGGTTAGGGTTAGGGGTTAGGATTAAGGTGAGGGTGAGGGGTGGGTTAGGGTTAGGGTTAGGGTTTAGGGTTAGGGGGTAGGGTTAGGGTTGGGGTAGGGATTACTTTTAGGGTTATGGGTTAGGGTAAGGGTTAGCATTAGGGTTGGTGTTAGGTTTAGGTTTAGGGTTAGGGGTTAGCGTTACTCTTAGATTTTGGGTTAGAAGAGATTTAGAGTTAGGTTTAGGGTTAGGGTTAGGTGTTAGTGTTCGGTTTATGGTTAGGGTTGGGGTTGGGGTTAGGGTTGGGGTTGGGGTTAGGGTTGGGATTGGGGTTGGGGTTAGGGTTGGGATTTTGGTTGGGGTTAGGTTTTGGGTTGGGGGTTAGGATTAGGTTTGGGGTTGGGTTAGTGTTTGAGTTAGGGTTGGGGTTAGGGTTAGGGTTGAGGTTGGGGTTAGGGTTAGGGTTGGGGTTGGGTTAGGGTTAGGTTGGTGTTAGGGTAGGGTTAGGGTTTGGTTTAGGGTTAGGGTTAGGGTTAGGGTAAGATTTAGGGTTATGGTTAGGGTTTGGTTTAAGATTAGGTTAGTATTAGGGTTAGGGCTTTTGGTTAGAGTTAGGAAGAGGGTTACCGTTTAGGGATAGGGTATAGATCAGGTTTAGGGTTTGTGTTAGTGTTAGGGTTTAGGATTAGGGTTAGTGTTAGGGTTTCAGTTTAGGGTAAACGTTATGGTTAGGTTTAGTGTTAGGGTTAGGGTTAGTTTTAGGATCAGGGTCAGGGTCAGTGTTTAGGGTTAGGGTTAGCGTTAGCGTTAGGGTTAGCGTTAGGGTTAGGGCTAGGGTTAGGTTTAGGGGTTAGGGTTAGTGTTAGGGTTAGGGGTTAGGTTTTAGGTTAGGGTTAGGGTTAGGGGTTAGGGATAATGTTACGGTTAGTGTTAGGGTTGAGGTTGGGGTTAGGGTTGGGATTTTGGTTAGGGTTTTGATTGGGGATGGGGTTAGGGTTGGGATTGGGGTTGGTGTTAGAGCTTGGTTTGTGGTTAGGTTTAGGGTTGGGGTTAAGGTTAGGTTTAGAGTTAGGGTTAGGGTTGGGTTTAGGGTTAGGGATAGGGTTGGGGTTAGGTTTAGGGTAGGGCTTAGGTTAGGGTTAGGGGTTAGGGTTAGGGTTATGGTTAGCGGTAATGGTTAGGGTTAGGGTTTGGCGTTATGGTTAGGGATAAGGTTAGGGTTAGGGTTTACGTTTAGGGTTAGTGTTACTGGTTAGGATTAGGATTAGGCTTAGGGTCAGTGGAGGGTTTACGGTTATGGTTAGGGGTTAGGGTTAGGTTTAGGTTAGGGTTAGGGTTAGGGTTAGGGTTTAGGCTTTAGTTTGATGGTTATGTTTAGGGTTAGGGTTAGGGCTAGGGCTAGTGTTAGGGCAAGGAATATTGCTAGGGGCTAGGGCTCGGCTAGGGCTAAGGTTAGGGTAAGGGGGTTAGTGTTTAGGGTTAGGGTTAGGTTTACGTCTAGGATTTAGGGTTAGGGTTATGGTTAGGGTTAAGGTTAGCTTTAGTGTTAGGTTTTAGGATTTAGGCTTAGGGTTAGGGTTAGGGATAGGTTTAGGGCTAGGTTTAGGGTTAGGGTTAGGGGTTAGGGTTATGTGTAGACGTACGGGTAGCGGTAGGAGAAGGAGTATGGCTAGGGGTTAGGGTTAGGGTTAGGGTTAGGGTTGGGGTAGGGTTAGGGCTATGGATGGGGTTAGAGCTAGGGATAGTGCTAGGGCTAGCGTTAGGGTTAAGTTTAGGGTTAAGGTTAGGGTTAGTGTCAGGATCAGGGTCAGGGTCTGGGTCAGAGTCAGGGTCACGGTTTATGGTTAGGTTTATCGTTAGGGTTAGTGTTAGGGTTAGGTTAGGGGTTAGGGTTAGCATTAGGGTAAGCATTGTAGTTGGGGTTAGGTTTGGGGTTGGGGTTGGGGTTGAGGTTGGGGTTAGGGTTAAGGTTAGGGTTAGGTTTAGGGTTGGGATTAGGGTTAGGGTTGGGGTTGGAGTTAGGGTTAAGGTTACGGTTGGGGTTAGGGTTAGGGTTGGGGTTAGGGTTAGGTTTAGGGTTAGGGTTAGGGTTAGGATTTAGGTTATTGTAGGGTTAGAGTTTTGGTTAGGGTTAGTGTAATGTTTTAGGGTTTAGGATTAGTGTTAGGGTTAGGGTTAGGGTTACGGTTTGTTTACGGTTAGATTTAGGGTCAGGGTTTATGGTTTAGGGTTTGAGTTAGGGTTGGGTTTAGGGTTGGGGACGGAGTTAGGGTTAGGGTTCAGAGTTAAGGTTAGGGTTAGATTTAGGGTTAGGGATTAGGGATAGGGGTAGGGGTATGGGTTGGGGTTAGGTTTAGGGTTAGTGTTGTGTTAGGGTTAGGGCTAGGGATAGTATTAGGTTCAGAAATAGTGCCAGAGCTAGTGCTATGTCTAGGTGTAGGGTTAGGTTTTAGGGTTAGTGTTAGGTTTAGGGTTTAATGTTAAGGTTAGGGTTAGGGATAGAGTTAGGGTTGGGTTAGGGTTAGGATTTAGGGTTAGGTTAGGTTAGGTTAGGGTTTAGGGTTAGGGTCAGGGTTAGGTTTAGTGGTTAGTGTTTGGGTTAGTGTTAGGATTAGGGGTTAGGGTTAAGGTTAGGGGTAGGTTTAGGGTTTGTCGTTAGGGTTAGGGTTAGGGTTAGGGTTAGTGTTGGTGTTGTTTTATGGTTAGGTTTAATGTTTAGGGTTAGGGTTAGGGTTTAGGGTTTCGGGAGTGTAGCCTTAGCCCTAGCCCTACCTTAACCCGAACTCTAACCCAAACCCTATTCCTTAAACCCTAACCCTAACCCTATCCCTAACTCAACCCTAACGCTAAGCCCAAACCATAACCCTGTCTCTACTCCTACCCTTAACCCTAACCCCTGACCCTAACCTAACCCTAATCCAACACTAACACTAACTTAAATCTAACACAAAACCCTAACCCTAACACTAACCTAACACTAACCCTACATCCTAAAAATTACCTTACCTCTTATACCTTAAACCTAACCCTAACCCTGTTCTCTCCCTCACCATAACCCTAAACCTCTTATAAACCTAAACCTAACAGTAATGCTAACCCTAAAACTAAACCTAAACCCAAGTCCAAACCTAACCCTAACCCTACCCTAACTCTGACCCTAAAAACCCCTAACCCTATCCCTCACCTTAACCCAAATCTAACCCTAACCCCAACCCCAACCCTAACTCTAATCCTATCTCTAAACCCTAAACCCTAACCCTAACCCTAACCTTATCCCTACACTAACACTAACCCCAACCATAGCCCTAGTCCTAACTCTAACCATAACCCTAACTTTAACCCTAAAACCTATCCTAAGCCTAAAGCCTTTTTTCTAACCCTACCCTAACCCAATACCCTAACTCTAACCCTAATCCCTAACCCTAACCCTAACCCTAACACTAACCCTATCCCTAACCCTAACCCTAACCCCCAACCCTTTCCCTACCCTTAACACTAACCCTAACCCTAACCATAACACTAAACACTAACCCCAACCCTATCACTTGCCCTAGCCCTAGCCCTAGCCCTTGCACTAGCCCTTGTCCTAACGCTATCCATAGCCCTAACCCTACCCTAATACTAACCCTAACCCCTAACCCTTAACTATAACTCTAACCCTACCCTATACCTTAACCCTAACCCTAACTCTAACCCTAAACCCTAATGATAACCCTAACCCTAAACCAACCCTAAACCTAACCCTAACCCTAAACACAACTCCTAACCCTATCCCTCCCCTTAATCCTAACCCTAACCCTAACCATATCCCTAAATCCTAAATCCTAACCCTAACACTAAACACTAACCCTAACCCAAACCCTAAACAAACCCTAACACTAACCATACGCTAACACTAACCACAAACCCTAACCCTACCCCTAACTATACCCCTAACCCTTACCCTAGCCCCAGCGTAGCCTAGCCCTAACAATATCCCTAGCCGTAGTCCTAAACCTAGCCCTAGCCCCAACACTAACCCTAACCCAACCCTAATCAACCCTAAACATAACCCTAACCCTAAACACAATCCCTATCCATATCCCTCCCCTTAACCCTAACCCTAACCATATCCCTAAATCCTAATCCCTAAACCTAACACTAAACACTAACCCTAACCCAAACCCTAAACAAACCCTAACCCTAACCATAACCCTGACACTAACCATAACCCCTAAGCCTACCCCTAACTTTACCCTTAACCCTTACCCTAGCCCTAGCATAGCCCTAGCCCTAACAATATCCCTAGCCGTAGTCCTAAACCTAGCACTAGCCTTAACCTAACCCAACCCAACCCTAACCGGAAACTCTAACCCTAACACAAACTCTAACCCAACCCAAACCATAACCCTAACCCTAACCCTAAACCTAATGACAACACCTAACCCTACCTTTAACCATAACAATAACCCTAAACAAAGACTAACCCTATCGCTAAACCCTAAACCCTAACCCTAACAAAACCCTAACCCTAACCCTAACCCTAAACCGAACCCTAAACCCTAACCCTAACACTAACCTAACACTAACCCTAAATCCTAAACACTAACAGTAACCCTAATACCCTAAACCTAACCCTAACCCTATTCTAACCCTAACCCTAAACCTAAACCTCTTATAACCCTAAACCTAACAGTAACGCTAACCCTAAAACTAAACCTACCCCCAACCCCAAACCTAACCCTAACCCTACCCTAACCCTTACCCTAAACTTAAACCCTAACCCTAACCCCTAGCACTAGCCCTAGCCCTAAAAGTATCCCTAGCCCTAAACCTAAACCTATCCCTAACCCTAACCCTAACCCTAACCCCTAGCCTGAGCCCTAAGCCTAGCCCTAGCTCTAGCCCTAGCTCTAAAACTATCCCTAGCCCTAAACCTAACCCTAACCCTAACTGTAACCCTAAACCCAAACTTTAACCCCTAACCCTAACCCCTAAACCTAACCCTAACCGTAACCCTAAACCTAACCTTAACTCGTCTAACCCTAACCCTAACCCTAACGGTAACCATAACACTAACCCTAACCCTAACTCGTCTAACCCTAACACTAACCCTACCGCTACCCGTACCCCTAACCTTACCCCTAACACAAACCTTAACCTAACCCTAACCCTAAACCTAACCACTACCCCCTAACCCTACCACTACCCCTAACCCTAACCCTATCACTAATTCTAACACTATCCTAAACCCTAAACCCTAACCCTAACCCCTAACCCCCAACCCCAACCCTAACTCTAAACCTACCCTAACCCTAAGACTAACTCTAGCTGTAGACCTAGCCCTAGACCTAGCCAAAAACTAGCCCTAGACCTAACCCTATCCCTAGCCCTGACCCTAAACCCTAAACCTAACCCTAACCATAACACAACCCTAACCCTAACCCTTACCCACACATATCTTTAACCATACCCCTACCCCTATCCTAAAACCTAACCCTAACCCCTAAAACTACACCTAACCCTAACCCTAAACCCTAATCCTATCCCTAAACCTTAACCCTAGCACTAACCCCTAACCCTAACCCCTGATCCTAACTCGTCTACCCCTAACCTTAACCCTATCCCTACCCCTACCCCTAAACCAACCATAACCATAACCTTAACCACAACCCCTAACCCTACTCCTCCCCTATCCCTAACCCTAACCCCAAAGCTATCCCTAAACCCTAAAGTATAACCCTAACCCTAACCCTTACACTAAACACTAACCCTTACCTTAACCCTAACACAACCCTAACACTAATCTTAATTCTAACACTAACCACAACCCCTAAACCTACCCCTAACCCTATCCCTAACCCTATTCTAACCCTAACCCTATCCCTAAACCCCAAACCATAAACCTAACACTAACACTAAACACTAACACTAGTTCTAACCCTAACCAAACCCTAACCCCAACTCTAACCTTAACACTAATCACAACCCCTAAACCTCCACCTAACCCCAACCCTAGTCCTAGCCCCAGCCGTAGGCCCAGTCCTAACCCTAGCCCTAGCCCTAGCCTTTAACCTAGCCCTACCCCTAACCCTAACCGTAACCCTAACCCCAAACCTAACCCGTACCCTAACACTAGACTTAGCCCTAACCCTAGCCCTAGCCCTACCATAAACCTAACCCTAACCCTAACCCTAATCTGTAAACCCTAGCCCTAACCTTATCCCTAACCCAACCCTAAACCTAACCCCAAACCATAACCCTACCTCTACCCCTACCCATACCCCTAACCCCTGACTCTAACACTAATCCTACACCAACCCTAACCCTAACCCTAAACCTAACCCTAAACCCTAACCCTAACACTAACCTAACACTAACCCTAAATCCTAAACACTAACAGTAACCCTAATACCCTAAACCTAACCCTAACTCTATTCTAACCCTAACCCTAAACCTAAACCTCTTATAACCATAAACCTAACAGTAATGCTAACCCTAAAACTAAACCTAACCCCAACCCCAAACCTAACCATAACCCTACCCTAACCCCAACCATAACCTTAAACCCTAACCCTAACCCTAGCACAGGCCCTAGCCCTAAAATTATCCCTAGTCCTAAACCTAACCCTATCCCTAACCTTAACCCTAAACCTAACCCCTAACCCTAGCCCGAGCCCCTAACCCTAGCCCTAGCTCTAAAACTATCCATAGCCCTAAACCTAACACTAACCCTAAACCCTAACCATAACCCTAAACCTAACCCCTAACCGTAACTCTAACCCTAACCGTAACCCTAACCCTAACCCTAACTCGTCTAACCCTAACCCTAACCATAACCATAACCATAACACTAAGCCTAACCCTAACTCTGTCTAACCCTAACACTAACCCTACCGCTACCCTTATACCTAACCTTACCCCTAACACCACCCTTATACTAACCCTAATCTTAAATCTAACCACTACCCCCTAACCCTACCACTACCCCTAAACCTAACCCTATCACTAAACCTTACCCTATCCTAAACCCTAAACCCTAACCCTAACCCCTAGCCCCAACCCCAACCCTAACCCTAACCCTAACCCCTACCCTAACCCTAAGCCTAACCCTAGCCCTAGACCTAGCCAAAACACGAGCCCTAGACCTAACCCTATCCCTAGCCCTAACCCTAAACCTACACCTGACCCTAAACCCTAACCCTAACACAACCCTAACCCCAACCCTAACACGCACATGTCTTTATCCCTACCACTACCTCTATCTCTAACCCTAACACTAAACCCTAACCCTAACCCCTAAACCTACCCCTAACTCTAACCCTAACCCTAACCCTAAACCTTAATGCTAACACTAACCCCAACCCTAACCCCAACCCTAACTCGTCTACACCTAACCTTAACCCTACCCCTACTCCTACCCCTAAACCAACCCTAACCATAATCCTATCCACAACCCCTAACCCTCCCCTCCCCCATCCCTAACTCTAACCCTAACCCTATCCCTAAACCCTAAACCATAACCCTAACCCTAACACTAACACTAAACTCTAGCCCTTACCTTAATCCTAACCCAACCCTAACACTCACCCTAACCCTAACACTAACCACAACCCCAAAACCTACCCCTAACCTTATCCCTAACCCTATTCTAACCCTAACCCTAACCCTATCCCTAAACCATAACCCTAAACCTAACAGTAACACTAAACACTAACACTAGTTCTAACCCTAACACAACCCTAACCCTAACTCTAAGCTTAACACTCACCACAACCCCTAAACCTACCCCCTAACCCTAACCCTAGCCTTAGACCCAGCCATAGCACTAGTCCTAACCCTAGCCCTAGCCCCAAACCGAGCCCTACCCCTAACCCTAACCGTAACCCTAACCCTAAAACCTAACCCGCACCCTAACACTATCCCTTGCCATAGCCCTAGCCCTAGCACTAGCCCCAGCTCTAACCCTAGCCCCAGCCCTACCGTAACCCTAACCCTAACCCTAACCCTAATCCCTAAACCCTATCCCTAACCCAACCCTAACCCTAACCCCAAACCATAACCTTACTTCTGCCCCTACCCCTACCCCTAACCACTGACCCTAGCACTAATCCTAAACCAAACCTAACCCTAACCCAAAACTAAACCCTAAACCCTAACACTAACACTAACCTAACACTAAACCTAAATCCTAAACACTAACAGTATCCCTAAACCCTAAACCTAACCCTAACCCTATTCTAACCCTAACCCTAAACCTAAACCTCTTATAACCCTAAACCTAACAGTAACGCTAACCCTAAAACTAAACCTAGCCCCAACCCCAAACCTGAACCTAACTCTGCCCCAAACCTAAACCTAACCCTTAACTTAAACCCTAACCCTAACCCTAACCCTAGCACTAGCCCTAGCCCTAAAAGTATCCCTAGCCCTAAACCTAACACTATCGCTAACCTTAACCCCAACCCTAACCCTAACCCTAGCCTGAGCCCCAACCCTAGCCCTATCTCTAGCCCTAGCTCTAAAACTATCCCTAGCCCTAAACCTAACACTAATCCTAACCCTAAAACTAAACCTAACCCTAACCCTAACCGTAACCATAACCCTAACCCCTAAACCTAACCCTAACCGTAACCCTAACCCTAACCACAACCATAACCATAACACTAACCCTAACCCTAACTCGTTTAACCCTAACTCTAACCCTACCACTACCCCTACACCTACCCTTACCCCCGAACACAACCCTTTCACTAACCCTAACCCTAAATCTAACCACTACCCCTAACCCTACTACTACCCCTAACCCTAACCCTATCACTAACCCTAACCCTATCTTAAACCCTAAACCCTAACCCTAAGCCCTAACCCCAACCACAACCCTAACCCTAACCCCTACCCTAACCCTAAGCCTAACCCTAGCCCTAGACCTAGCCAAAACACTAGCCCTAGACCTAACCCTATCCCTAGCCCTAACCCTAACCCTAAACCTGACCCTAAAACCTAACCCTAACCCTGACCCTAAGACAACCCTAACACTTACCCTAACCCACACATATCTTTAACACTGCCCCTAACCCTATCTCTAACCCTAACCCTAAACCCTAAACCTACACCTAACCCTAGACCCTAACCCTAACCCTAAGCTTAACCCCTAACCCTAATCCCTAACCTTAACCCCCAACCCTAACTCGTCTACCCCTAGCCTTAACCCTACCCCTACCCCTACAACTAACTCAACCCTAACCATAACACTAACCACAACCCCTAACCCTACCCCTCCCCCCATCCCTAACCCTAAACCTAACCCTATCCCTAAACCCTAAACCATAATCCTAACCCTAACCCTAACACTAAACACTAACCCATATCTTAATCCTAACCCAACCGTAACACTAACCCTAACCATAACACTAACCACAACCCCTAAACCTACCCCTAACCCTATCCCTAACCCTATTCTAACCCTAACCCTAAACCTAACCCTCTTCTAACCCTAAACTTAAGAGTAACGCTAACCCTAATCCTAAACCAAACCCCCAACACCAACCGTACCCTAACCCTACCCTAACCCTAACACTAACCCTAACCTTAAACACTAACACTAACCGTAATCTAAAACCTTAACCCTAACTCTAACTCTAGCCCGAGCCCGAGCCTCAACCCTAGCAATAGCCCTAGACCTAAAACTCTGCCTAGCCCCGGAACATAACCCTAACGCTAACACTTATTCTATCCCTAAACCCTAAACCCTAACACTAAACACTAACCCTAACCCTAACCCCTAACCCTAACCCTAACTCCTAACCAGAACCCTAGCCCAGGGCCTAACCCTAACCCTAACCCTAACCTTCTAACCCTAAACACCTATCCTAAGCCTAAACCCTTTCCCAACCCTAACCCTAACCCTAACCCCAACCCTAAACGTATCCCTAACCCTAACCCTAACCCTAACCTAACCCCTAACCCTATCCCTAGCCTTAACTCTAACCCTACTGTAACACTAAACACTAACCCTAACCCTATCCCTGGCCCGGAGCCCTATCCCTAGCACTCAACACTAGCCCTAGTCCTAACCCTATCCATAGCCCTAACCATAACCCTAACACTAACCTTAACCCCTAATGCTAACCCTAACCTAATTCTAACCCCTAAGAATAAATCTAACCCTACCCTATACCTTAACCCTAACCCCAACTCTAGCCCTAAACTCTAAACCCTAACAATAAGCTTAACCCTAACCCAATCCTAACCCCAACACTAAACACAACCCCTAACCCTACCCCTTCCCTTAACCCTAAGCCTAACCCTAACCCTAACCATATACCTAAACTCTACAACCTTACCCTAACACTAAACACTAACCGTAACCCTATCCCTAACCAAACCCTAACCCTAACCATAACCCTAACACTAAACACAACCCCTAAACCTACCCCCTACATCTAACCCTAACCCTAAACCTAACCCCAGCCCCAGCCCTAGTCCTAACAGTATCCCTAGCACTAGCACTAAACCTTGCCCTAGCCCTAACCCTAACCCTAACCCAACCTTTACCCAAACCCTAACACTAACTCTAACACTAACAATAAACCCTGAACCCTAACCTAACACTTACCCTAACCATAAACTCTAACCCTAACACAAACCCTAACCCAACCCAAACCCTAAGCCTAACCCCAAACCAAAACCTAACCACATCCCCCTAACCCTACACCTACACCTAACACTAACCCTAACCCCTAAACCTAACCCTAACCCCTAACCATAAACCTAACCCTAACCCTAACACTAAACCGTAACCCTAACCCTAACTCTCACCCAAACCTAACCCTAACCCTAACACTAAACCTAGTCCTAGACCCAAACCTAGCCCTAGTCTTATCCCTAGCCCTAGCCCTAGCCCTTACCTTAGCACTAGCCCTAACCCTAAAACATACCCCTAACCCTAACGCTCATCTCTAACCCTAACCTTAACCCTAACGTAACCCTATATCCAACCCTAAGCCTAACCCTAGCCCTAACTCATCTAAACCCTAACCCTAAACCTACCCCTAACCCTAACAGTAACCCATCCCTAAGTCTAACCCTAACCTCACCATAACCACATCCCCTAACCCTACTGCTAACCCTAACTCTAACACTAACCCTAACCCTATCCCTAAACCCTAAACCATAACCCTAACACTAACACTAAACACTAACCTTAGCCCTAACACTAGCCCAACCCTAAAACTAAACTTAACCCTAACCCTAAACCCTAAACCTTAACCCTGACCCTAATACCCTAAACCTAACCCTAACCCTTTTCTAACCCTAACCCTAAACCTAAACCTCTTTTAACCCTAACCCTAACAGTAACAATAACATTAACCATAACATCAACCCCAACCCAAACCCTAACCCTAATCATAACCCTAAAAATAACACTAAACCTAAACCCTAATCCTAACCCTAACCTTAAATCCTAACCCTACCCCTAAACCCTAAATGTAACCCTAACCCTAACAGAACCCTAAAACTACCCCTACCCCTAACCCTAACCAAAACCCCTACCCCTACCCCTAGCCCTAGCCCCGTAGCCCTATACCTAACCTTAGTCCTAGCACTTAACCCTAAACCCTAACACTTACACAAACCCTAACCCTAACACTAAACACTAACCTTAACCCTAATCCAACCTTAACCCTAACCCTAACTCTATCCCTAACTGTACTCATAACCCTAGCCCCAGACCAAGCCTTAGCCCTAGCCCTAACCATATCCCTACCCGTAGCCCTAACCCTAACCCTAACCCTAACCCCTAACCCTAACTCAAACCCTAAGCCTAACCCTAAACCTAACCCAACTCTAACCCTAACCATAACCATAACAATAAACCCTAACCCTAACCCCTAACCCTAACCCAACCCTAACCCTAACCCTAGCCCTAATCCCAGCTCCAGCCCTAGTCCCTAGCCCTGACCCTAGCCCTAACCCTAGCAATAGACTTTGCCCCAACGCTAGCCCTAGCCCTAACCCTAACTCTAACACTAACCCTAACCCTAACCGCAGCCCCAGCCGTAGCAATAGCCCTAGCACTACTCCTAGCCAAAAACCTAGCCCTAGGCCTAGTCCTACCCACCCTAACCCTAACCCTAAACCCTACCCCTGCCCCTAACCCCAAAACCTAAAACTAACCTTAAACCCTAACCCTAACCCTAACCCCTAACCTAACCCTAACCCTTACCCTACCCTATCCCTAACCCCTAAAGCCTAACCCTAATGCTAAACCTAACCCACCCATAACCCTAACAGTAAACCCTAACCCAACCCCTATCCCTACCCCTAACCCTACCCAACCCTAAACCTAACCCTTACCCTAATCCTACCCCTAATCACAACACCTAACCCTAAACCTAATCCTAACACTAATCCTCAACCTATCCCTAACCCTATCCCTAAACCCCTAAACCCTAACCCTAACCCTAAACACTAATCCTAACCCTAACCCTAGCCCTAGCCGTAGCCCTAGCACTAGCACTAGCTCTAGCCCTAAACCTATCCCTATCCCTAACCCTAACCCTAACCCTAAATATATCCCTACCCATAGCCCTAAACCTAACCCTAACCCAACCCTAAAACCAAACCTAACCCTAACCCTAACTCTAACCCTAACCCTAATCTCTAACCCTAACCCCTAACCCAACCCTAACCCTAAGCCTAACTCTAACCCTAACACCTTATGCTAACACTAACCCTAAAACTAACCCCTCAACCTAACTCTATCCCTATCTCTAAACACTAAACATAACCCTAACCCTAACCCTAAACCCTAACCCAACCCTACCCCTAACTCTAACCCAAACACTAACCCTAACATTAAACCGTAAACCTAACCCCAAACTCTAACCCTAACCCTACCCTAAGCCATAGCCCTAGCCCTAGCACTAGCTCTAGAATGAGCCCTAACCCCAAACAAAACCCTAACTCTAACCTAACTGCAACCCATACCCCTATCCCTACTCCTAAATCCTAACCTAAAATCTAACCCCTAACCTTAACCCTATACCCTAATCCTAACCCCTAACCCTAACCTTAACCTAACCCTAACTCTAACCCTAAACCCTAAACCTAAACACTAACCCTAACGCTAACCCTAACCCAATCCATACCCCTACCCCTACCACTACCCCTAAACGCTAATTCTAACCCCAACCCTAACACTAAACCCTGACCCTAACCCCTATCCCTAAACATAACCCTAACCCTAACCCAAATCTCTAACCGTAACACTAACCCTAGCCTAAGCCCCAGCACTAACCGTAGCAAGAGCCCTAGCCCTAACCCTATCTCTAGCCCTAAACCAAACCCTAACAATAAACCTAACCCTAACCCTGACATCATACCTAACCCAACCCTAACACTAACCTTAACCTTAACCCCAACCCATCCCAATACCCATACACCTTACCCTAACACTAACCCTAACCACTAACCCTAACCCTAACCCTACCCCTACCAGTACCCATACCATTACTCCTAAACCTAACCCATAACCCCAAACCTAAACCTAACCCTAACACTTAACTCTAACCTTAACTCTAATGATAACCCTAACCCTAAACCCCTAAACCCTAACACTAACCCTAACTCTAACTCTAACCTAACCTAAATTCTAACCCTAACCCTAAACCTAACCCTAACACTTAACTCTAACCTAACCCTAATTTTAACCCCTAACCTAAACCTAAACCTCAACCCTAACCCAACCCTAATTTAGGACTAGGGCTAATGCCTGGGCTAGGGATAGGGCTAGGGCTAGGGCTAGGGCTAGGGTTAGGGTTAGGGTTAGGGGGTTAGGTTTAGGTTTAGGGTTAGGGGTTTGGTTTAGGGTTATGATTAGAGTTAGGGTTAGGTTTAGCGTTACTCTTAGGTTTAGGGTTAGAAGAGGTTTAGGTTTAGGGTTATGGTTAGGGGTTAGGGTTAGGTTAGGTTAAGTTTAGTGTTGAGGTTATGGTTAGGGTTAGCGTTACTTGTAGGTTTAGGGTTAGAAGAGGTTTAAGGTTAGGGTTAGAGTTAGGGTTAGGATTAGGGTTAGGAATAGGGTTAGAGATTAGGGTTAGGGTTAGGGGGTTAGGGTTAGGATAGTGTTAGGTTTAGGGTTAGGGTTTGGTTTAGGGTTAGGGTTGGTTTAGGGTTGGGGTTAGGTTAGGGTTAGGGTTAGGAGTTTTGGTTAGGGTTATGGTTAGTGTTAGGGGTTATTTATAGAGTTAGATTTAGGGTTAGGGTTAGGGGCCTTGTTATGGTTAGGGTTAGTGTTAGGGGTTAGTTTTAGGGTTAGGATTTGGTTTTGGGTTAGGGTTAGGGGATAGGGTTAGTGTTAGGTTAAGGGTTAGGGTTTGGTTTAGGGTAAGGGTTAGTGTTCGGGTTAGGGTTAGGGTTAGGATTAGGGGTTAGTGTTAGGGTTAGGGTTAGAGGTTAGGGAGGGTTATGGGTTAGGGTTAGGGTTAGGGGCTTGGTTTAGGGTTAGGGTTTGGTTTAGGGTTAGGGTTAGGGTTTGGATTAGGGTTTGGGTTAGGGTTACGTTTAGGGTTAGGGTTTGGTTTAGGTTAGGGTTAGGGTTAGGGTTCCGTGTAGGGTTAGGGATTTTAGCAGGGTTAGGTTTAGGGTTAGGGGTTAAGGTTAGGGTTAGGGGTTAGAGCTTAGGTTTAGGGTTACTGTTAGGGTTAGTGTTAGGGTTTATGGTTAGGTTTAGGGTTAGGATAAGTTTTAGGGTTAGCATTAGGGTTAGGGTTAGTGTTAGGGTTAAGGTTAGTGTTAGGGTCAGGGTCAGGGTCAGGGTTTAGGGTTAGGGTTAGCATTAGGGTTTGCGTTTGTTTAGGTTAGCGTTAGGGGTAGGGGTTAGGGTTAGGATTAGGGGTAGGTTTAGTGTTAGGGTTAAGGTTAGGGTTAGGGTTAGCATTAGGTTTAGTGTTTAGGGTTAGTGTCATGGTTAGGTTTAATGGTTATTGTTAGGGTTAGTGTTAGGATTAGGGGTTAGATTTAAGGTTGGAGTAGGTTTAGGGATTTTGTTTAGGGTTAGGATTAAGTTTAGTGTTGGTGTTGTTTTAGGGTTAGGTTTAATGTTTAGGGTTAGGGTTTAGGTTTTCTGGATAGGATTAGGGTTGGGTTAGGGTTAGAGTTATAGCTTACTTTTAGGGTTAGTGTTAGAGTTCAGGGTTTACGTTTAGGATTAGGGTTAAAATTAGGGTTAGGTTTAGGGTTGGGTTAGCGTTAGTTTTAGGGTTAAGGCTAGGGCTAGGGACATGGTTAGCGCTAGGGCTAGGGCTTGGGCTAGGGCTAGAGTTACAGTGAGGATTAGGGATAGAGTTAGGTAAGGGTTAGGGTTGGATTAGGTTTATGGTTCGTGTTTAGATTTAGGGTTAGGGTTAGAGTTAGGATTTAGGTTTAGGGTTAGGGTTAGGGTTAGAGGTAATGTTAGGGTTGTGGTTAGTGTTAGGTTTAGGGATAGGGTTAGGTTTGGGTTAGTGTTAGGGTTAGGGTTAGAGTTTAGTGTTAGGGTTAGGGTTAGGGTTATTGTTTAGGGTTTAGGGATAGGGTTAAGTTTAATGTTAGGGTTAGTGTTAGGAGTAGGGATAGGGATAGATGTGTTGGTTAAGGTTAGGATTAGTGTTAAGGATTGGGTTGTGTTAGGGTTAGGTGTAAAAGTAGGTAGATGGGTAGTCGTAGGTTTAGGGTTAGGGTTAGACGAGTTAGGGTTAAGATTAGGTTTAGGGTTACGGTTAGGTTTAGGGGTTAGGGTTATGGGTAAGGTTTTGGGTTAGGGGTAAGGTTAGTGTTAGGGTTTAAGGTTAGGGTCAGCGTTTGAGTTAGGGTTAGGTGTTAGGTTTGTTGTTAGGTGTTAGGTTTAGAGATAGGGGTAGAGGTAGGGGTAGGGGCATTGGTTGGGTTTAGGGATAGGGTTAGGGTTGTGTTAGGGTTAGGGTTTAGAATTAATGTTAGGGTTAGTGTTAGGGCTAGGGACAGGATTAGGGCTAGGGCTAGGGGTTGGGCTAGGGTTAGTGTTATGGTTAAGGTTTTGGGTTAAGGTTAGGGTTAGGATTAGGGTTAGGGTTTAGGGTTAGTATTAGGGGTTGGGGTTAGGGTTAGGGTCAGGTTTGGAATAAGTTTAGGGTTAGGGTTAGGGTTTAGAGTATAGGGGTAGGGTTATGGTTAGGGTTAGTGCTGGGGTTAGGTCTAGGGCTAGGGCTAGGGTTGGGGCTGTGCTAGGGCTAGGGTTAGGGTTAGGGTTGGGTGAGTTTTAGGGTTAGCATTAGGGGTAGGGTTAGGGTTAGGTTAGGTTTAGAGTTAGGGGTAGAGGTAGGGGTAGGGTTAAAGGTATGTGTGGGTTAGGGTTAGGGTTAGGGTTAGGGTTAGGGTTAGGGATAGTGGTTAGGGTTAGGGGTTAAGGTTAGGGTATAGGGTTAGGGTTAGGGTTAGAGTTAGTGTTAGGTGTAGAACTAGGGCTAGGGTTAGGGTTAGTGTTTAGTGTTATGGTTAGGGTTACAGTTAAGGGTAGGGATAGGTTTAGGGGTTAGGGTTAGGGGTTAGGGTTAGGGTTAGGGATAGTGTCAGGTTTAAGGTTAGGGTTAGGGATTAGGGTTAGGGTTAGGTTTTATGGATAGGGTTAGGGAAAGAGTGTAAACTTAGGATATGTGTTAGGGTTAAAGTTAGTGTTAGGGTTAGAGTTAGGCCTAGTGCTGTGTTTAGGGTTGGGTAGGGTTAGGGTTGGGTTGGCGTTGGGGTTAGGTTTAGGGTTAAGGTTAGCATTATTATCAGGTTTATTGTAAGGGTTAGGTTTTAGGGTTAGGGTTAGGGTTAGGGGGTTAGGACTAGGGTTAGGTTTGGGGAAGGGGTTGGGGTTAGGGTTGCGGTTATTGTTAGGGTTAAGGTGGAGGATAGGGTAAGGGTGGAGGATAGGGGTAGGGTTGGAGTTGGGGTATTGTCAGTGTTGGGGTTAGGGTTAGGGTTAGTTTTGGTGTTAGGTTTAGGGCTAGGTTTAGGGTTTACGGTTAGGGGTTAGGGTTAGTATTATGTTATGGTTAGTGTTAGGGTTAGGGTTAAGGTTAGGTTTTAGGGTTAGGGTTAGGGTTAGTGTTACTCTTGGGTTTAGGGTAAGAAGAGGTTTAGTGTTAGCGTTAGGGTTTTGCTTAGGGTTAGGGTTAGTGTTAGCATTACGCTTAGGTTTAGGGTTAGAAGAGTTTCAGGGGTTAGGGTTAGGGTTAGGGTTAGGTTTAGGGTTAGGGTCAGGGTCAGGGTCAGGGTTTAGGGTTAGGGGTTAGCGTTAGGGTTAGCATTAGCGTTAGGGTTAGGGTTAAGGGTTAGGTTTAGGGTTAGTGTTAGGGTTAGGGTTGGGGTTGGGGTTATAGTTGAGGTTGGGGTTATGGTTGGGTTTGGGGTTGGTGTTAGGGTTGGGATTGTGGTTGGGTTTAGGGCTGGGTTTGTGCTTAGGGTTAGGGTTAGTGTTAGGGTTAGGGTTAGTGTTAGGGTTGGGTTTGGGTTAGGGTTAGGTTTAGGGTTAGGGATAGTGTAAGGTTTAAGTTTAGGGATAGGAATTAGGGTTAGGGTTAGGGTTAGTGTTTATGCTGAGCGTTAGGGAAAGTGTTTAGTTAGGGTATGTGTTAAGGTTAAATTTAGGGTTAGGGTTAGAGTTAGGCCTAGGGCTGGGGATAGGGTTAGGGTTAGGGTTAGGGTTTGGTTTAGGTTTAGGGTTAGGGTTAGGGTTAGGGTTAGGGGTTTTGGCTAGGGTTAGGGGTTAGGGTTAGGGTGAAGGTTAGGGTTAGGGTTTGGGGTGAGGTTAGGGTTAGTGGTTAGGATCAGGGTTAGGATTAGGGTTGGGGTAGGGGTTAGGGTTAGGGTTAGGTTTGTGGTTACGGTTAGGGTTGTGGTTGGGGTTAGGATTAAGGTTGGGGTTAGGGTTAGAGTTAGGTTTGGGGTTAGGGTTAGGGTTAGGTCTAGGGGTTGGAGCTAGGGTTAGTGTTAGTGTTAGAGTAAGGGTTAGGGTTAGATTTAGGGTTAGGATTAGGGCTAGGGGTTGGGGGTTAGGGTTAGTGTTAGTGTTTAGGGTTAGGGAAGTTAGTGTTTAGGGTTAGGGTTAGGGAAAGAGTTTAAACTTCGGATATGTGTTACGGTTAAAGTTTGTGTTAGGGTTAGAGTTAGGCCTAGGGCTAGGGTTAGGGTTAGGGTTTGGTTTAAGGTTAGGGCTAGGGTTAGTGTTAGGGGTTTTGGTTAGGGTCAGGGTTAGGGTTAGGGGTTAGGGTTAGGGTTAGGGTTCAGGGTTGGGGTTAGGGTTTAGGGTTAATGTTAGGGTTAGGGTTTAGGGTTAGGGTTAGGGTTTAGGCTTTAGTTTGATGGTTATGTTTAGGGTTAGGGTTAGGGCTAGGGCTAGTGTTAGGGCAAGGGCTATTGCTAGGGCTAGGGCTCGGCTAGGGCTAAGGTTAGGGTTAGGGTTAGTGTTTAGGGTTAGGGTTAGGTTTACGTCTAGGATTTAGGGTTAGGGTTAGGCTTATGGTTGGGGTTAAGGTTAGCTTTAGTGTTAGGTTTTAGGATTTAGGCTTAGGGTTAGGGTTAGGGATAGGTTTAGGGGCTAGGTTTAGGGTTAGGGTTAGGGGTTAGGGTTATGTGTAGACGTAGGGGTAGCGGTAGGAGAAGGAGTATGGCTAGGGGGTTAGGGTTAGGTTTAGGGTTAGGGTTGGGGTAGGGTTAGGGGCTAGGGATAGGGTTAGAGCTAGGGATAGTGCTAGGGCTAGCATTAGGGTTAAGTTTGGGGTTAGGGTTAGGGTTAGGGTTAGTGTCAGGATCAGGGTTAGTGTCAGGATCAGGGGTCAGGGTCTGGGTCAGAGTCAGGGTCAGGGTTTATGGTTAGCTTTATCGTTAGGGTTAGTGTTAGGGTTAGGGTTAGGGGTTAGGGTTAGTGTTAGGGTTAGGGTTAGGGCTAGTGTTAGGGTTAGGGTTAGGGTTAGGGTTAGGGTTAGGTGTTAGGGTTAGCATTAGGGTAAGGGTTGTAGTTGGGGTTAGGTTTGGGGTTGGGGTTGGGGTTGAGGTTGGGGTTAGGGTTAAGGTTATGGTTAGGTTTAGGGTTCGGTTTAGGGTTAGGGTTGGGGTTGGAGTTAGGGTTAAGGTTACGGTTGGGGTTAGGGTTAGGGTTGGGGTTAGGGTTAGGGTTAGGGTTAGGATTTAGGGTTATTGTAGGGTTAGAGTTTTGGTTAGGGTTAGTGTAATGTTTTAGGGTTTAGGATTAGTGTTAGTGTTAGGGTTAGGGTTAGGGTTTGATTACGGTTAGATTTAGGGTCAGGGTTTATGGTTTAGGGTTAGAGTTAAGGTTGGGTTTAGGGTTGGGGACGGAGTTAGGGTTAGGGTTCAGAGTTAAGGTTAGGGGTTAGATTTAGGGTTAGGGATTAGGGATAGGGGTAGGGGTATGGGTTGGGTTTAGGTTTATGGTTAATGTTGTGTTAGGGTTAGGGCTAGGGCTAGTATTAGGTTCAGAAATAGTGCCAGAGCTAGTGCTATGTCTAGGTGTGGGGTTAGGTTTTAGGGTTAGTGTTAGGTTTAGGGTTTAATGTTAAGGTTAGGGTTAGGGATAGAGTTAGGGTTGGGTTAGGGTTAGGGTTTAGGTTTGGGGTTAGGGTTAGGGTTAGGGTTAGGTTTAGGGTTGGGTTAGGGGTTACAGTTAGGGCTAGGGTTAGGGATAGAGCTTAAGCTTAGGTATGTGTTAGGGTTACATTTAGAGTTAGGGTTAGAGTTAGGCCTAGGGCTGGGGTTAGGATAAGTGTTGGGTTAGGGTAGGGTAGGCGTTGGGGATAGGTTTAGGGTTAAGTTTAGGGTTGGGGTAGGGGTTAGGGTTAGGGTTGGGGTTAGGGTTATGGTTAGGGTTAGGGGTTAGGATTAGGAATAGGGTTAGTGTTGGGGTAGAGGTTAGGGTTAGGGTTGGGTTTAGGGTTAGGTTTAGGGTTGGGGTTAGGGTTAGGGTTGGGGTTAGGGTTAGGGTTGCGGTTGGGGTTAGGGTTAGGTTTGGGGGTTAGGGTTAGGGTTAGGGTTGGTGTTAGGGTAAGGGTTAGGGTTAGGGGTTAGGTTAGGGTTAAGGTTAGTGTTAGGTTTTAGGATTATGGTTAGGGTTAGGGTAAGGTTCGGTTTACGTTTAGGGTTAGGGTTAGGGATTAGGGTTAGGGTTAGTTTAGGGTTATGGTTATGGTTAGGGTTGGCGTTAGTGATAGGGTTGGGTTTGGGGTTAGGGTTAGGGTTGGTGTTACGGTTATGGTTTGGGTTGTTTTTAAGGTTAGGGTTAGGGTTAGGAGTTTGGGTTAGGGTTACGGTTAGGGTTAGAGTTAGGGTTAGGGTTAGGGTTGGGCTAGAGATAGGTTGAGGACTAGGGCTAGTGCTAGAGTTAGGTATAGGGCTTGGGCTAGGGCTAGGGTTAGGGTTAGTGTTTATTGTTATGGTTATGGTTAGAGTTAAGTGTAGGGATAGGGTTAGGTGTTAGGGTTAGTGTTAGCGATAGTGATAGTGTTAAGGTTAGGGATAGGGATTAGGGTTAGGGTTAGGTTTAGGGTGAGGGTTCAGGTTCAGGGCTAGGGGTTAGGGTTAGGGTTAGGGTTAGTGTTAGGGTTTAGGGTTAGGGTTAGGGTTAGTGTTAGATGAGGGTTAGGGTTAGGGTTAGGGTTTAGGGTTAGTGTTAAGGTTAGCGGTTAAAATCGGTTAGCGTTAGGGTTAGGGTTAGGGTTTGGGTTGGGTTTAGGGTTAGGAGTGGGGTTAGGTTTAGGGTTAGTGTTGGGGTTAGGGTTAGGGTTAGGGATTAGGGTTAGGGTTAGGGTTTAGGGTTAGGGGTTAGGGAAAATGTTTAGGCTTAGATTATGTGTTAGGGTTAAAGTTAGGGTTAGAGTTAAAGTTAGGCCTAGGGCTAGGGTTAGGGTTAGGGTAGGATTAGGGTAGGGTTGGCGTTGGGGTTAGGTTTAGGGTTAAGTTTAGCGTTACTATTAGGTTTATTGTTAGGGTTAAGGTTAGGGTTAGGGTTAGAGTTTGGGTTAGTGTTTGGGGTTAGGGTTAGGGTTAAGTTGGGGTTAGGGTTAGGGTTAGTGTTAGCGTTACTCTTAGGATTAGGGTTAGAAGAGTTTTAGGGTTAGTGTTAGGGTTAGGGGTTTTAGTTAGGTTTAGGGTTAGGGTTAGGGTTATCGTTACACTTAGGTTTAGGTTTAGAAGAGGTTTAGGGTTAGGATTAGGTTTAGGGTTGGGGTTATGGGTTTTGGTTGGGGTTAGGTTTACGGTTAGGCTGAGGGTTAGGGTTAGGGATTACATTTAGAGTTAGGGTTAGCGTTATGGTTAGTGTTGGGGTTGGGTTTAGGGTTGAGTTTGGGGTTAGAGTTGGAATTGGGGTCGGTATTAGGGTTGGGATTGTGGTTGGGTTTTGAGTTGGGGTTGGGGGTTAGGGTTAGGGTTGGGGGTTAGGGTTAGGGTTATGGTTAGGTTTGGGGTTAGGGTTAGGGTTAGGGTTGGGGTTAGGGTTAGGGTTGTGTTTAGGAATTAGGTTTAGAGTAAGGGTTTGGGTTAGGGTTGGGGTTGGGGGTTAGGTTTGAGGTTAGGGTTTGAGTTAGGGTTGGGGTTGAGGTTAGGTTTGAGGTAAGGGGTTTGGGTTTGTGATTGGGGTTTGGGTTAGGGTTGGGATTGCGGTTGGGTTTAGGGTTGGGGTTGGGGGTTAGTGTTAGGGTTGGGGTTGGTGTTAGTGTTAGGGCTGGGGTTATGTTTATGGTTAAGGTTGGTGTTAGGGTAAGGGTGTGGGTTAGAGTTAGTGTTAGGTTTAGGGTTTGGGTTTAGGGTTAGTGTTATGATTAAGGTTAGGGATTTTGTTTAGGGTAAGGGTTAGGTTTAGGGTTAGGGTTAGGGTTAGGGTTAGGGGTTTTGGTTAGCATTAGGGTTAGGGTTAGGGTTAGCGTTACTCTTAGGTTTAGGTTTAGAAGAGATTTGGGGTTAGGATTAGGATTAGGGGTAGGGGTAGGGGTTTTGATTAGAGTTAGGGATACGGTTAGGGTGAGGGTTAGGGTTAGGGATTAGGTTTACGGTTAGGGTTAAGGGTTTGGGTTAGGGTTAGGGTTAGCTATTAGGGTTAGTGTTAGCGTTAGGGTTAGGGGTTGGGCTTGGGGTTAGGGTTGAGGTTGGGATTAGGGTTGGGATTGGGGTCGGTGTTAGGGTTGGGATTGTGGTTGGGTTTATGGTTGGAGTTGGGTTTAGGGTTAGGGTTGGGATTAGGGTTAGGGTTGGGGTTGGGTTTAGGGTTAGGGTTGGAGTTAGGGTTTGGCTTAGGGTTGGTGTTAGTGTTAGGATTAGGACTAGGGTTTAGGGTTTGGTTTACGGTTAGCTTTAGGGTTGGGGATAGGGTTAGGTTTATGGTTCGGGCTGGGGAGAGCTTTAGGACTACGGCTAGTGTTAGGGCTAGGGATAGGGCTGGGACTAGGGCTACGGTTAGGGGTTAGGGTTAGGGTTAGGTGTTAGGGTTGGGTTTAGGGTTAGGGTTAGGGTTAAGTTTAGGTTTAGGGTTAGGGTTAGCGCTATTCTTAGGTTTAGAGTTAGTAGAGGTTTAGGGTTAGGGGTTAGGGTTAGGGTTTGGGGTTAGGGGTTAGGGTTAGGGTTAGGGTTTGGGTTGGGTTAGGGTTATGGTTTATGGTTTAGGGTTACGGGTGCAGTGAAGGCTAGGGATACAGTTAGGACTAGGGCTAGTGCTAGAGCTCGTGTTAGGGTTTAAGGTTAGTGTTAGGGTTAGGGTTAAGTTTAGGGTTAGGGTTAGGGTGTTGGGGTAAGGGTTAGCATTAGGTATAGGATTAGTGTTTAGTGTTAGGGTTAGGGTTTATTGTTTAGGGATGTGGTGAGGCATAGAGTTAGAGTTAGGGTTAGGTTTGGTTTAGGGTTAGGGTTAGGTTTATGGCTAGGGCTAGGGCTAGGGTTGGGGTTACTTTAGGGTTAGTGGTAGGGGTAGGGTTTAAGTTGTGGTTAGTGTTACTGTTAGGGTTAGCGTAGAAGAGGTTTAGGTTTAGGGTTAGGGTTAGGGTTAGGTTCATTTTAGGGTTAGTGTTGAGGGAAGTGGTAGGTTTAGGGGTTGTGGTTAGTGTTAGGGTTAGGGCTGAGTATTTAGGGTTAGGGTTAGGGATAGAGCTAGGGTTATGGTTAGGGTTGGGTTAGGGGTTAGGGTTAGGAGTAGGGCTAGGTTTAGGGCTAGTGCTGGGGCTAGTGTTAAGGCTAGGGATAAGGCTAGGGCTAGGGCTAAGACTAGGGTTATGGTTAGGGGTAGGGTTAGGGTGAGAGGGTGAGGTTAGTGTTAGGGTTCGGGTTAGTGTGGAGTTAGGGTTAGGGTTAGAATTTAGGGTTAGGGTTAGGGTTAGGGGTAGGTGTAGGGTTAGTGTTGTTATTAGGGTTAGGGTTGGGTTAGGGTTAGGGTTAGGGTTAGGTCTAGGGATAGTGTTAGTGTTAAGGTTAAGGTTAGGGTTTAGGATTTAGGGTTAGGGATAGGGTTAGGGGTGGGTTAGGGTTAGGAGTTAAGGTTAGGATTTAGGGTTAGGGGTTAGGATTAGGGTTAGGGGCTAGGGATAGGGTTAGAGCTAGGGATAGTGCTAGGGGCTAAGGTTAGGGTTAAGTTTAGGGTTAGGGTTTGGGGTAGGTGTCGTTAGGTCTTTTGTTAGGGTTAGGGTTAGGTTTATGGTTGGATTAGGGTTAGGGTTAGGGTTAGAGTGTAGAGTTCAGGGTTGGGGTTAATGTTAGTGATTGGGTTTAAGGTTAGGGTTATGGTTAGGTTTAGGATTTAGGATTTGGGTAGGGTTATGGTTAGTGTTAGGATTAGGGTGTAGAGTATAGGGTTAGGGTTAGTGTTAGGGTTAGGCTTAGGGTTAGGATTAGCCTTAGGGATTAGGGTTAGGGGTTAAGTTTAAGGTTAGTGTTAGATTTAGGGTTAGGATTAGGGTTAGTGTTGAGCGTTAGGGTTAGGGTTGGGGTTAGTTTTAGGGTTAGGATTAGGTTTAGGGTTAGGTTAGGGTTAGGGTTGTTGTTGGGGTTAGGGTTAGGCTTAGGGTTAGGGGGCTATGGCTAGGGTTAAGGTTAGGGTTAGGGTTAGGGTAAGGGTTAGGGTTTAGGGTTAGGATTATGGTTCGGGTTAGGGTTAGGTTTTTAGGGTTTAGGGTTAGCGTTATGGTTAGGATTAGGGTTAGGGCAGGGTTAGGTTTAGGGTTGGGGTTAGAGTTAGGGTTAGGGTTAGGGTTTGGGTTAGGTTTATGGTTAGGGTATGTTTAGGGTTGGGGTTGGGGTTGGGGTTAGGTTTAGGGTTAGTGTTACTGTTAGGGTTAGGGTAGAAGAAGTTTAGATTTAGGGTTAGGATTAGAACAGGGTTAGGGTTACGGTTTGCGTTAGGGTTAGGTTTAGAGTTGGGGTTTGGATTAGGGTTATGGTTAGGGGTAGGGTTTAGGGTTTAGGGTTAGGGTTAGGGTTAGTGTTCAGGTTAGGGTTAGGCTTTAGGGTTAGGGTTAGTGTTATTGGTTAGGGTTATGGTTAGGGTTAGGGGTTAGGCTTAGGCTTAGTGTTAATTTAGGGTTAGGGTAGGGTTAGGGTTCGGGTTGGCTTTGGGGTTAGCATCAGAGTTAGGTTTAGGGTTGGGATTAGTGTTAGGGTTTATGGTTTAGAGATAGGGTGAAGAATAGAATTAGGGTTATGGTTAGGGTTGGGTTAGGGTTAAGCTTAGGTTTAGGGCTAGAGCTAGGGCTAGGGCTAAGGTTATATTTGAGGCTTAGGGGTAGGGGTAGGGTTGGGGTTGTGGCTAGTGTTACTGTTAGGGTTAGGGTAGAAGAGTTTAAGTTTAGGGTTTCAGTTAGAATAGGGTTAGATTTAAGGTTTAGGATTTAGGGTTAAGGTTAGTTTAGGGTTAGAGTTAGGGTTTAGGGTTAGGGTTAGGTTCATTGTTTAGGGTTAGGGTTAGGGTTGAGGGAAGGGGTATGTTAGGGGTTGTGGTTAGGGTTAGGGTTAGGGTTCAGTGTTAGAATTAGGGTTAGGGATAGAGGTAGGGTTATGGTTAGGGTTGGGTTAGGGTTAGGGTTATGGGTAAGGGTATGGCGAGGTTTAGGGCTAGCGCTAGGGCTGGGTTTAGGGTTAGGGTTAGAGATAGGGGTAGAGTTAGGTGTTTAGGTTAGTGTTAGGGTTAGGGTTAGGGTTGAGTTAGGGTTAGGGTTAGTGTTTAGGGTTAGGGTTAGGGGTAGGGTTATGGGTACAGTTAGTGTTGTTGCTACGGTTAGGGTTAGGGTTAGAGTTGGGTTAGGGGTAGGGTTAGGGGTAGGGTTAGGGTTAAGGATAGGGCTAGGTTTAGGGACAGGGCTAGTGCTAGGGCTAGGGCTAAGGCTAGGGCAAAATTTAGGGTTAGCGTTAGTGTTTAGGGTTAGAATTAGGGTTAGGCTTTAGGGTTAGGGTTAGTGTTATTGTTTGGGGTTAGGGTTAAGATTAGTTTAGATTTAGGTTTAGGTTTAGGGTTAGTGTTAGGTTTAGGGTTAGGGTTGGGTTTAGTGTTAGGGTTAGGGTTAGGTTTAGGGTTAGGGTAGGTTCATGGTTAGGGTTTGGTTTGGGGCTAGGGTAAGGGTTCAGGATAGCATTACTGTTAGGGTTAGGGTTAGAAAGGTTTAGATTTAGAGTTAGGGTTAGAATAGGGTTAGGGTTAGGTTTAGGGTTGTGGTTGGGGTTAGGGTTAAGTTTAGGATTAATGTTACTGTTAGGGTAAGTGTTAGAAGAGGTTTAGGTTTAGGGTTAGGTTTAGAATAAGGTTACGGTTAGGGTTGGGGTTTAGATTTAGGATTAGGGTTAGTGTTAGTATTGGTGGTTACTGTTAGGGTGAGCATTAGGGTGAGGTTGTGTTAGCATTAGGGTTAGGGTAAGTATTTGGAGTTAGGGTTATGGTTAGGGTTTAGGGTTTAGGGATAGGGTTAGGGATATGGTTATGGTTAGGATTGTGTTAGGGTTAGGGTTATGGGTAGGGTAAGGGTAGGGGTAAGGTTTGGGTGTAGGGTTAGTGTTAGGGAGAAAGGTTTGGTTAACGTTTGGGTTAGGGTTAAGGTTAGGATATAGGGTTTAGTGTTAGGGTTAGGGTTTAGGGTTAGGGTTAGGGTTTGGTTAGGGTTAGGGTTAGGGTTAGCTTTACACTTAGGTTTAGGGTTAGAAGAGGTTAGGGTTCGGGTTAGGGTTATGGTTACGGGTTTTGTTTAGGGTTAGGGTTAGGGTTAGGGTTTAGGGTTAGGGTTAGGATTAGGGTTAGTGTCAGGATCAGGGTCAGGGTCTGGGTCAGAGTCAGTGTCAGTGTTTAGAGTTAGGTTTATTGTTAGGGTTAGTGTTAGGGTTAGGGTTAGGCGTTAGGGTTTGGTTTAGGGTTAAGGTTAAGATTAGGGTTAGCATTAGGGGTTCGGATTAGGGTTTAGGGTTAGGGTTAGGGTTTAGGATTAGGGTTAGGTTCAGGATCAGTGTCAGGGTCTGGGTCAGAGTCAGTGTTAGGGTTTAGGGTTAGGTTTATCGTTAAGGTTAGTGTTAGAGTTAGGGGTTAGGGTTAGGGTTAGGGTTAGGGTTAGGATTAGGGTTAGGGTTAGGGGTTAGGGTTAAGTTTAGGGTTAGGTTTATGGTTGGGGTTAGGGTTGGGGTTGATGTCAGGGTTAGGGTTAGGGTTGGGGTTAGGGTTAGGGTTGGGGTTAGGGTTAGATTTAGGTTAGGGTTAGGTTTAAGGTTAGGGTTAGGATATAGGGTTCTTGTAAGGTTAGGGTTAGGGGTTACGGTTAGTGTTATGTTTTAGGGTTTAGGATTAGTTTTAGGGTTAGGGTTAGGGATTGGTTATGGTTAGAGTTAGGGTCACGGTTTATGGTTTAGGGTTAGAGTTAGGGTTGGGTTTAGGGTTGGGGATGAAGTTAGGGTTAGGATTCAGAGTTATGGTTAGGGTTAGTTTTAGGGTTAGGGATTAGGGATAGGGGTAGTGGTATGATTTGGGGTTAGGTTTAGGTTAGCATTGTGTTATGGTTAGGGCTAGGGCTAGGATTTGATTCAGAAATAGTGCCAGAGCTAGGGCTACAGCTAGGTGTAGGGTTATGTTTTAGGGTTAGTGTTAAGTTTAGGGTTTAATGTTAGGGATAGAGTTAGGGTTGGGTTAGGATTAGGGTTTAGGGTTAGGTTTAGGGTTAGGTTTAGGGTTAGGTTTAGGTTAGGTTTAGTGTTAAGGTCAGGGTTAGGTTTAGTGGTTAGTGTTTGGGTTATTTTAGGATTAGGGGTTAAGGTTAAGGTTAGGGGTAGGTTTAGGGGTTGTGGTTAGGGTTAGTGTTGGTGTTGTTTTAGAGTTAGGTTTAATGTTTAGGGTTATGGTTGGGGTTTCGGGTTTCGGGAGTGAGCCCCAGCCCTGGCCCTACCTTAACCCTAACCTAACCCTAATGCTAACCCAAACTCTCTTCCTTAAACCCTAACCTCAACCCTATCCCTAACTCCACCCTAATGCTAACCCAAAACCATAACTCTACCTCTAACCCTACCCCTACCCCCAACCCCTGACCTTAACCTAACCCTAACCCAACCCTAACACTAACCCTACACCTAACCCAAAACCCTAACCCTAACACTAACCTAACACTAACCCTACATCCTAAAAACTTACACTAACCCTTATACCTTAAACCTAACCCTAACCCTATTCTAACCCTAACCATAATCCTAAACCTCTTATAACCCTAAACCTAACAGTAACGCTAACTCTAAAACTAAACCTAAACCCAAGCCCAAACCTAACCCTAACCCTACCCTAACACTAACCCTAAACAAAACCCCTAACCCTATCCCTCCCCTTAACCCTAATCCTAACCCTAACCCCAACCCCAACCCTAACCCTAATCCTATCTCTAAACCCTAAACCCTAACCCTAACCCTAATCTTATCCCTACCCTAACCCTAACCCTAACCATAGCCCTATCCTAACTCTAACCGTAACCATAACTTTAACCTTAACACCTATCCTAAGCCTAAACCCTTTTTCTATCCCTAACACTAACCCAAAACCATAACCCTAACTCTAATCCCTAACCCTAACCCTAACACTAACCCTATCCCTAACCCGGAAGCCTAACCCCCAACCCTTTCCCTACCCTTAACACTAACCCTAACCCTAAGCATAACCATAACACTAAACACTAACCCTAACCCTATCACTTGCCCTAGCCCTATCCCTAGCCCTAGCACTAGCCCTTGTCATAACCCTATCCATAGCCCTAAACCTAACCCTAATACTAACCCTAAACCCTAACCCTAACCCTCAACTATAACTCTAACCCTATCCTATATCTTAACCCTAACCCTAACTCTAACCCTAAACCCTGAACCCTAATGATAACCCTAACCCTAACCCAACCCTAAACCAAACCCTAACCCTAAACACAACTCCTAACCCTATCCCTCCCCTTAACCCTAACCCTAACCCTAACCATATCCCTAAATCCTAAACCCTAACCCTAACACTAAACACTAACCCTAACCCAAACCCTAAACAAACCCTAACCCTAACCATAACCCTGACACTAACCACAACCCCTAACCCTACCCCTAACTATACCCCTAACCCTTACCCTAGCCATAGCATAGCCCTAGTTCTAACAATATCCCTAGCTGTAGCCCTAAACCTAGCCCTAGCACTAACCCTAACCCTAACCCAACCTTAACCCAAACCCTAACTCTAACACTAACCCTAACACTAAACCCTGAACGCTAAATGTAACTCTTAACCTAACCGTAAACTCTAAGCCTAACACAAATCCTAACCCAACACAAACCCTAACCCTAACCCTAATCCTAAACCTAATCACAACCCCTAACCCTACCTCAAACTTTAATAACCCTAAACCAAACACTAACCCTATCGCTAAACCCTAAACCCTAATCCTAACACAACCCCTAACCCTAATCCTAACCCTAACCCTAACCCTAAACCATAACCCTAACACTAACTTAACACTAACCCTAAATCCTAAACACTAACATTAACCCTAATACACTAAACCTAACCCTAACCCTAACCCTAACACTAACCCTACTCCTAACCCTAACCCTAACCCTAACACTAAACACTAACACTAGTTCTAACCCTAACCCAACCCTAACCCTAACTCTAAACTTAACACTAACCACAACCCCTAAACCTACACCTAACCCTAACCCTAGTCCTAGCCCTGGCTGTAGCCCTAAACCTAACCCTAACCCTAACCTAAACCCTAACCCTAACCCTAACCCTCACCGTCACCCTCACCAGAACCCTAACCCTAACCCTAACCCTAAACCCTAACCCTACCCCTACCTTTAACCCTAAACCTAACACTAACCCCAACCCTATCCATAAGCCCTAAACCCTTACCCTAACCCTAAACCCTAACGTTAACTCCTAACCATAACCATAACACTAACTCTAGCCCTAACCCTAACCCTAACCCTAACATTGACCCTAACCCATAACCATAACCCTAGCCCTAAACCTATCCCTAACCCTAACCCTAACAGTAACTCGTCTATCACTAACCCTAACCCTAAACCTAACCCAACTGCTACCCGTACACTTACTCCTACCGCTAACTCTAAACCAACCCTAACCCTAACCCTAACCCATACCTCTACCTCTACCCCTAACACAACCCCTAACCGTAACATTAAACCTAACCCTAACCCTAACCCTAACACTAACCCTAACCCTATCCATAAGCCTAAACCCTAACCCTAAACCTAACTCTAAATCCTAACCTTAACCCCCAACCATAACACTAACCCTAGCCCTAAACCTAACCCCTAACCCTAACAGTAACTCGTTTAACACTAACCCTAACCCTAAACCTAACCCTATTGCTACCCGTACACCTATCCCTACTGCTAACTCTAACCCTACCCTAACCCTAACCCAAACCCTAACCCATACCCCTACCTTTACCCCTAACCCAACCCCTAACCATAACCCTTACACCCTAACCCAACCCCAACCCTAACACTAAACTTAACCCTAACCCTAACCCTAATTCTAACACTAACCCTAACCCCTAACCCTAACCCTAACATTGACCCTAACCCCTAACCCTAACCCTATCCCTAAACCTAAACCCTAAGCCCCAACCATAACCCTAATCCAACCCTAACCCTAACCCTATCCCTAACGCTAACACCAACCCCTACACCTATACCTACCCATAACCCTAAACCTCACCCAACCCTAACCCTAACCCTAAACTAAACCCCTAACCCTACTGCTATCCCTAACTTAACCCTAACCCTAACCCCTAACCCTAACCCTAACCCTAAACCGTAAACCCTAACCGTAACCCTAACACTCAAACACTAATCCTAACCCTAACCCAACCCTATCCCTAACCCTAACCCTAACCCTAACCACAACCCCTAACCCTACCCCTAACTTTAACTCTAACACTAACTCTATCCCTAAACCATAAACCCTGACCCTAACCCTAACCCTAAACACTAAACCTAACTCTACCCCTAACCCTAACACTAACTCTAACCGTAACACAAACCCTAACCATAACCCTAAACCTAGCCCTCAGCCCCTAGCCCTATCCCTATCCCTAGCCCTAACACTAACTCTAACACTAACCCTAACCCTAACCCTAAACCTTAAACGCAAACCCTAACACAACCCCTAACCCTATCCCTAACCCCAAGCAATACCCCTACCCCTATCTGTACCCATATCCCTAACCCTAACACCTAACCATAAAGCTAACCACAAACCGTAACTCAAACGCTAACCCTATCCTTAAACCGTAACACTAACCCTAAACCTAAACCTAACCCTAAACCGATACCTTACCCCTAACCCTAACCCTAACCGTAACACTAACCCTAATCTTAACCCTAACTCGTCTAACCCTAACCCTAAACCTACTACTACTCCCTCCACCTACACCTACCCCTAACCCTAACAAAACACTAACTTTAACACTAATCCTAACCCTAACCACCACCCCTATCCCTACCCCTACCCCTAACACTAACCCTAACACTAAACCTAACCCTATCCCTAAACCCTAAACCCTAACCCTAACCCTAACACTAAACACTAATCCTAACCCTAACACTAACCCAAACCGAACCCGATCCCTAATCCTAACAACAACCACAACCCCTAACCCTACCCCTACCTTACATCCAACCCCAACCCTAACCCTAACCCTAAATCCTAACACTAACCTTAACCCTAACTCTAAACCTAATCCAACCCTAATCCTTACACTAACTCTATCCATAACCCTAACCATAACCCTAGCCCCAGCCCAAGCCCCAGCCCTAGCCCTAACCATATCCCTAGCTCTAGCCCTAACCCCAAACCTAGCACTAACCCAACCCTAAACCTAACCCTAACTTTAACCCTAATCCTAACCCTAAACCCTGAACTCTAACACTAACTCTAACCCTAACCCAGCCATAACCCTAACCCTAACCCTATCCCGAAACCCTAAATCCTTACCCGAACCCTAACTCTAAACACTAAACTTAACCCTAAACCAACAACAACCCTAACCCTAACCCTAACCACAACCCCTAAACCTACCCCTAACCCTAACAGTAACCCCTAATCGTAACACTAATCCTAACACCAACCACTAAACCTAATCCTGACCATAACCCTAAACTCTAAACCTAACCCTAACCCTAACCCTAAACCCTATCCTTAACCCTACCCTAACTCTAACCTAACCCTAACCCTAACATTAAACCCTAAACTTAACACTTACCTTAAACCCCAACCCTACACCTAGCCCTAGCCCTAGCACGATTTGTAGACCTAAACCAAGCCCTAGCCCTAACCCTAACCCTAACCCTAACCCTAACCGAACACTAACCCTAACCCTAAACCGAACCCTAACAGTAACTGAAACCCCTAACCCTTCCCCTAACCCTAATCCTAACCCTATCCTGAACCCAACCCTAACCCTAACGCTAATCCTAACCACATTCCCTAACCCTACCCTTAACACTAACCCTAAACCTTTCGCAAAACCGTGAACCCTAACCCTAAATATGACCCTAAACACTAACCCTAACCCTAACAATAGCCCTAACACTAACACTAACCATAAACCTAACCCTAACTCCTAACCCTAACTCAGACCCTAACCCTATCCCTAAACCTTAACCCTAACCCTTACCCTAACCCTAACCCTTACATTAAATATGACCCTAAACACTAACCATAACACTAACACTAACCATGACTCTAACTCTAACCCCTAACCCTAACTCAGACCCCAACCCTAACCCTAACATTAACACTAACCTTAACCATACCCCTAACCCTAACCCCAACCCCTAAACCTAACCATAACCCTAACCGTAACACTAACTCTAACAGAAACTCTTCTAACCTTAAAACTAACCCAACCTCAAAACCTAACTCTCACCAAACCCTAACCCTAACCCTAACCACAAACTCTAACCCTTCCCCCAACCATAACCCTAACCCCTAACTATAACCCTGACCCTATACCTAAACCCTAAACCCTAACCCTAACCCCTAACCCCTGAACACAAACCCTAACCCTAACCTTAACTCAGCCCTAATTCTAACCCTAACCCCTAACCTTAAACCAGAACACTAACCCTAATCCTAACCCTAACCTTAACCCTAAACCTAACCCTAACCCTAACCCAACCCTAACCACAAACCTTAACCCTACCCCTAACCCTAACACTAACACTAACCGTAGGCCTAGCCCTAGCCCTAGCACTAACCCAAACCTTAACCCTAACCCAACCATAACCCTAAACCTAACTCTTTCCGAAACCATATCTCTAACCCGTAAATTCTAACCCTAACCCTAAACAATAACCCTAACCCTAACCCTAAACAATATCACTAACCCTAACCCTAAACTAACCCTAACCATAACCCTAACCCTAACCCCCAAAACTAACCCCAAACCCTAAACCTAACCATAACCCTAAACCCTAAGTGTAATCCTAACACTTACCTTAACCCTAACCCCTAACCCTATACCTAAACCTAGCCCCAGCCGTAGCCCTATCCCCAAACCTAGCCCTAGCATTTACCCTAACCTTAACCCTAACACTAACCCTAACCTTAACCCTATCACTAACCTTAACCCTAACCCTATCCTTAACCCTAACACTAACCCTAACCGTAGGCCCAGGCCTAGCCCTAGTATTAATCCTAACTCTAAACCTAACCCAACCATAACCCTAACTTTAACTCTTTCCGAAAACCTATCTCTAAACCATTAACTCTAACCCTAAACCTAAACACTAACACTAACCCTAACCCTAAACTAACCCTAACCATAACCCTAACCCTAACACCTATAAGTAACCCTAACCCTAACCATAAATCCTAAACCTTAACTGAAATCCTAACACTAACCAAAAACCTAAGCCCTAACCCTAACCCTAAAACTAGCCCTAGCCGTAACCCCTGGCAATAAACCTAGCCCTAGCCCTAACCCTAAACTTAACCCTAACCCTAACCCTAACACTTAACTCTAACATTAACCCTAAAGCTAACACTAACCCTAAACCCTAATCCCTAACTCAACCATATCCCTAACTCTAACACTAACCAAAACCCCTACCCGTACCCCTAACCCTAACCCAACCCTGAACCTAATCCTAAACCTAACCACAATCCCTAAACCTACCCTTAACCCTAACCCTTTCAAAACCGTAAACCCTAACCCTAAACCTAACCCTAAATATTAACCCAAACCCTAACCCTAACCCAAACCTAACCCTAACCATAACCATAACCCTAACACTAACACTAACCATAACCCTAACCCTAAAACCTAACCCTAACCCTAACTCGTCTAACACTAACCCTAACCCCAAACCTATCCCTAACCCTAACCCTAACCAAGCCTAACCCTAACCCTAGCCCTTATCCTATACTCTAACCCTACCCCTACCCCTAGCCCTAGCCCCCAGCCCTAGCCCTAGCCCTAACCCTATCCCTAGCAATAACCCTCACCCTAACTCTAACCCTAAATAAGAAACCTTAACCCTAACCCCAACACTAACCCAGCCCTAACCCTAACTCACACCCTAACCCTAAACCTAACACTAACCTTAACACCTAACCCTAATCCCTAACCCTAACCCTAACCGTCACCATAAACCCTAACACTAACACTAACCCTATCCCTAAACCATAACCCTAGTCCTAACCCTAGCCCTAGCACTAACCATAACCCTAACAATAACCCTAAACCCTAAACCCTACCTGTAATAGTAACACTAACCCTAACCCAACACTAACTCTAACTCTAACCCCAACCCATACCCCTATGCTACCCCTACCCCTAACCCCTAACCCTAACACTAAACCTAACCCTAACCACTAACCATAACCCTAAACCTGTCCTAAACCCTAACCCTATCCCTAACCCTAACCATAACCCTAAACCCTAAACCCTAACCATAACCCTAACCCTACCCTAACCCTAACCCTATCCCTAATGCTCACCCCAACCACTACACCTACCTCTACAGCTAACCCTAACACTAACCCAACTCTAACCTTAACCCTAAACACAAACCCTAACCCTACCGTTATCCTTAATTTTAACCCTAACACTAAACTTAACCCTATCCCTAAACCGTAAACCCTAACCCTAAGACTACACACTAACCCTAGCCCTAACCCTTACACAACCCTAACACTAACACTAAAGCCTTAACCCTAACCCTAACACTAACCCTAACCCTAAACTCTAACCCTAACCCTAACCCTACCCCCTAACCCAACCCTATCCCTAACCCTAACCCTAACCACAACACTTAATCCTACCCCTAACCTTAACCCTAATCCTAACCCTAACCCTATCCCTAAACCATAAACCCTGACCATAACCCCTAACCCCAAACACTAAACCTAACTCTAACCCTGACCCTAACACTAATCCCTAACCATAACCCTAACCCTAACCCTAACCCTAACCCTAACACTAACCCTAACTCTAAACCCCTAAACCCTAACCCTAACACAACCCTAACCCTATCCCTAACCCCAACCAATATCCCTACCCCTACCTCTACTACTATCCATAACCCTAAAACCTAACCATAAACTTAATCCCTAACCCTAACTCAAATGTTAACCCTAACTTTAAACCCTAACACTAACCCTAAACCTAACCCTAACCCTAACCCTAACCCTACCACTAACCCTAACCCTAGCCCTATCCCTATACCGTAAACCCTAACCCTAAGATGAAACACTAACCCTAACCCTAACCCTAACCCAACCCTAATTTTAACACTAAAGCCTGAACCCTAACCCCTAACACTAACCCTAACCCTAAACTCTAACCCTAACCCTAACCCTAACCCAACCCTATCCCTATCCCTAACCCTAACCCTAAGCACAACCCTTAACCCTACACCTAACCTTAACCCTAACTCTAACCCTATCCCTAAACCATAAACCCTGACCTTAACCCTAACCCTAAACACTAAACCTAACTCTAACCCCAACCATAACACTAACCCTAACCCTAACACTAAACCCTAACCATAACACTATCCCTAGCCTTAGCCCTAAACCTAAACCGTAACCCTAATGCTATCCTAACTCTAACCTTAACCGTAACCCTAACACTAAACATAGCCATTGCCGTAACCCCAGCCCTAAACCTAGCCCTAGCACTTACCAGAATCTAAACCCTAAACCTAATCCTAACCCTAAACCCCAAACCTAACCCTAACCATAAACGCTAACCCTAACCCTAACCCAACCCAAACCCTAACCCTATACCTAACCACAACTCTTAACCCTACCCTTAACCCTAACCCTAACCCTTTCCCAAAACCCTGAGCCCTAACCCAAATCTAACCCTGAACACTAACCCTAACCCTTAGACTAACCATCACCATAATTCTAACCCCTAACCCTAACTCAAACTTTAACCCTAAACCCTAACCATAACACTAACCCTAAGACAAAACCTAAACCCTAACCCCAACACTAATTCTAACTGTAACCCTAACCCCAACCCTAACCCCTAACCCTACCTCAAACCTTAACCCTAATCCCTAACCCTAACCCTAACCCTAACCCCTAACCCTACCTCAAACCTTAACCCTAATCCCTAACCCTAACCCTAACCCAACCACAACCCTAACCCTAACCGTAACCCTAACCCCTAACCCAACCCTAACCCTAACCTTAACACTAAACCTAGTCCTAGCCCCAACCCTAGCCCTAGTCTTAACCTCCAGCCCCTAGCCCTAGTCCTAACCCCTAGCACTAGCCCCAACCCTAACCCCTATCCCTAACCCTAACCTTAACCCTAACCGTAACCCTAATCCCAACCCTAGCCCTAACTCATCTAACCCTAACCTAACCCTACCCCTTCCCCTAACACTAACCCATCCATAACTCTAACCCTAACCCTCACCATAACCACAACTTCTAACCCTACCTCTAACCCTAACACTAACCCTATCACTAAACCCTAAACCATAACCCTAACCCTAACCCTAACACAAAACACAAACCATATCCCTAACCCTAACCCAACACTAACCCTAACTCTAGCCCTAACACTAACCACAACCCCTAACCCTATCCCTAACCTTAACCCTAACCCTAGCCCCAGCCCTTGCCCCAAACCTAGCCCTAACTCTAGCCCTACCCATAACCCTAACCGTAAACCCAACCCAAAACCCTAACCCGAACACTATCTCTAGCCCCAGCCGTAGCCCCAGCCCTAGCACTAGCCCTAGCCCCAACTCTAGCCTTAGCCCTACCTTAACCCTAATCCTAACCCCTAACCCGATTCACTAAATTCTAACCCTATCCCTAACCCTATCCCTAACCCATCCTAACCTTAACCCTAAACCACAACCATACCTCTACCCCTACTTCTAACACTAACACCTGACCCTAACCTTAATCCTAACTCAACCCTAACCCTAACACTAAACCGAATCATAAACCCTAACCTTAACACTAACCTAACACTAACCCTAAATCCTAAACACTAAATCTAACCCTAATACCCTAAACCTAACCCAAACCCTATTCTAACCCTTACCCTAAACCTAAACCTCTTCTAACCCTAAACCTAACAGTAACGTTAACCCTAAGGCTAAACCTAACCCCAACCCCAACCCAACCCAACCCTACCCCAACCCTAACCCCAAACTTAAACCCTAACACTAACCATAGCACTAGCCCTAGCCCCTAAAAGTATCCCTAGCCCCAAACCCAACCCTAACCCTAAACCTTAACCCTAGCTCTAACCCCAGCCCGAGCCCCCAACCCTAGCCTTAGCACTAGCCCTAGCCCCAAACCTATCCCTAGCCCCAAACCTAACACGAAACCCAACCGTAATCCTAAACACTAACCCCAATCCTAATCCAACCCTAACCCTTACCCTAACTCTATCCTTAACCCTACCATAACCGTAGCCCCAGCCCAAGCCCCAGCACTAGCCCTAACCAAATCCGTAGCCCTAGCCAAAATTCTAAAGCTAACCCCTAACCCAACCCTAAACCTAACCCTCACTTTAACCCCTAATCCTACCCCTAAACCCTGAACTCTAATACGAACCCCAACCGTAAGCTCCAAACCTAACCCAACCCTAACCATAACAATACCCTAACCCTAAACACAAACCCTAACCCTATCACTAACCTTAACCATAAGCCTAACCCTAACCCTATCCCAAAACCCTAAACCCTACCCCTAACCCCACCCTCACCCTAACCCTTAACCTAACCCTAAAACTAACAGAAACCCCTAACCCTACCCAAAACGCTAACCCTAACCCTAATGTTACCCATCCCTAACCCTAAACCTAACACTAACCACAATCCCTAACCCTACCCTTAAACCTAATCCTAACCCTTTCCCAAAACCCTGAACCCTAACCATAAACCTGACCCTAAACACTAACCCTAACCCTAACCCTAACACTAACCATAACCCTAACACTAACCCCTAGCCCTAACCCAAACCCTAACCCTAACCCCTAAACCTAGACCTAATCCTAGCACTAGCCCTAACCCTAACCCTAACGCTAATCCTAAACCCTAACCCTAACCCTAAACCTAAATCCTTACCCTAACCCTAACCCTAACCCTAAACCATAAACCTAACCCTAACCCTAAACAAACCCTAAACCTACCCCTAAAACTAACCCTAACCAAAACACCTAACCCTACCCCTGTCCCTACCCCTAACCTTAACCCCAGAACTAGCCCTAGCCCCAACCCCTAGCCCCTAGCCCCCAACCCTTTGCCCTAGTACTTAACCCTAAACCCTAACCCTAACCCTAAAGCTAACCATAACCACAACCCCTACCCCTAACCCTAACCCTAACCTAACCCTAAACCTAACCCTAACCGTAACCAAAACCGCTAACTCTACCCTTAACATTAACCTTAACCCTTTCCCAAAACCGTGAACCCTAACCCTAACCCTAAACATTAACCCTAAACCTAAACCTAAACCAACCATAACCCTAACCATAACCCTAACACTAACTCTAACCCTAAACCTAACCCTAACACTAACCATAACCCCTAAACCTACCCCTAACCCTAACACTAACCCCTAACCGTAGGCCTAGCCCTAGCCCTAGCACTAAACCTAACCCTAACCGTAACCCCTAACCATTACCCCTACACCTACCCCCTAACCCAACCCTAACCCTAAACACTAACCGTAAACCTAACCGCACTCCCAACCCAAAACCTAACCCTAATTCCAACCCTAAACCTAAACCCTAACCCAAACCTAAACCTAGCCCCAGCCATAGCCCCAGACATTGTACTAGCCCTAGCCCTACCAAAGCCTAGCCCTAAGACTAACCCTAACCCCCTAACCCCAACCCCTTATTCTAACCCCAACCCCAACCCCAACCCTAACCTAACCCCTAACCCCTAACACGAACCATAACACTAACCTTCACCCTAACCCAAAACACTAAAACCTAACTCTGACCCTAATACCCTAAACCTAACGTTAACCCTATTCTAACCCTAACCCTAAACCTCTTCTAACCGTAAGCCTAACAGTACCGCTACACTTAACCCTAACATCAACCTCAACCCAAACCCTAACCCTAACCCTAACACTAAAAATAACACTAACCCTAAACCCTAACCCTAACCCTAAACCCTAAACCCAACCATAAACCTAACCCAATCCTAAAACTACCCCTAACCCCAACCCTACCCCAAACCCCTAACACTACCCCTACCCCTAACCCTAGTCCTAGCCCTAGCAATAACCCTAGCCCTATACCCAAACCTAGCCCTAGCACTTAACCCTACACCTTAACCCTAACCCTAACCCTAACTCTATCCCTAACCCTAAACATAACCCTAGTCCTAGACCAAGCCCTAGCCCTAGGCCTAAACATATCCCTAGCCCTAGACCTAAGACTAGCCCTAGCCCTAACCCTAACCCAACCCTAAAACCAACCCTAACCCTAACCCTAACACTAACCTTAACCCTAAGCTCTAACCATAACCCTTACCCAACCCTAAAATCAACCGTAACCATAAGCTTAAACACTAAACCTAACCTTAAACCAACATTAACCCTAACCCTAACTGTAACCCCAACCGCTAACCCTAACACTAACACTAACTCTAATCCCTAAATCTAACCCTATCCCTATCCCTAAACCCTAACCCTAACCCTAACCCTAAACCTAAACCCCTAACCCAACCCTACCCCTAACTCTAACCCTAACCCTAACCCCAACATTAAATCCTAAACCTAACCCTAACCCAAACCCCAACCCTAACTCTCAACCCTACCCCAGCTGTAGCCTTAGACCTAGCACAAGCCCCAACTCTAGCCCTAACCCTAACACAACCCTAATGCTTACCACAACCCATACCTCTACCCCTACCCCTAACCCCTAACCCTAAATCTAACCCCTAACCTTAACCCTAAACCCCAATTCTAACCCTAACCTTGAACCTAACCCTAACTCTAACCCTAAACCCTAACCCTAACCCTAATCCCTATCCCTAACTGCTAACTCTAACCCTAACCCTAACCCTAAACCCTAACCCCCAACCCCTAACCCTAACGATAAACCTAGCCCTAACCTGAAACTATAACCCCAACACTAACCCTAGCTGAAGCCCCAGCCCCAACCCCTAGAAAGAGCCCCAGCCCCAACCCTATCTCTAGACCTAACCCAAACTCTAACACTAAACCCAACCCTAACCCTAATTCATACCTAACCCAACCTAACACTAACCCCAAACTTAACCACAACCCATTCCCCTACCCCTACCCCTACCCCTAACCCGAAACCTTAACCTATTGTAACGCTAAACCTAACAGTAACACTAACCCTAATGCTAAACCTAACCCCAACCACAACCCTACACCTAACCCTACCCTAATTCTAAAACTAACCCTAGCCTTAGACCTAGACCTAGCCCTAGCCCTAGCACTAGCCCTAGACCAAAACCATTCCTAGCCCTAACTCTAACCCTAAACCTGACTGTAAACCTAACCCTACACCCTAACCCTAACCCTAAATCTACCCCCAACCCTACCCCTGCCCCTACTCCTAACCATTAATCCTAAGGCTAAATCCAACTGCTACCAATAACACTAACCCCTAACCCCAACACTAAAAGCTAACCCTAACCCGAACCCCCAACCCAACCCAAAGCCTAACGGTAGCCCTAACCATAGACTCAGCCCTAGCCCTAGCCCCCAACAGTATCCCTAGACCTAACACTATACCTAGCCCCAACCCTAACTGTAAACCTGACCATAAACCCTAACCCCAACCCTAACCCTAACCCTAACCCTAACCCTAACACACACACATCTAGCCCCAGAGCTAAACCTAGCCCTACACCTAAACCTAACTGTAACCCTAACCCTAAACCATAACCCATACCCCAACAATAGCCCCAGCCCCTAGCACTAGCCCTACCCCTAACCGTAGCCCTAGCCCCATATTAACCCTAATCTTAACCTAACCCTAATCCCTAAACCCTAAACCTAACCCCTAATCCTATCCCTAATCCAACCCTCACCCTAAGCCCAAACCATAACACTACCTCTACCACTACCCCTAACTTTAACCCCTCACCCTAACCCTAACACTATCCCAAACCTAAATCTAACCCTAACCCTAACCTAACCCTATCCCTAAACAAAACCTAACCCTAACCCTTACCCAACCATAAATCTAACCCAAGAATGCAACCCTAACCCTAACCCCAACCATAAACCTAACCCCAAATGCAACCCTAACCCTAACCCCAACCCTAAAATTAACCCTAACCCTAACCCCAACCCTAACCCTAACCCCAACCCCAACCCTAAACCCAACCACAATCCCAAATCCAACCCAAACCCCAATCCCAACCCCAACCCCAACCTCAACCCTAAACGCAACACCAACCCCTAAACCTAACCCCTAACACTAATCCTAACCCCCAACCCTATCCTTAACACTAACCCAAACCCCAAACCATGACCTTAAAACTAACCCTAACTCCTAACCCTAACTCTAATCCTAACCCTAACGCTAACCCTAACACTAATGCTAACCCTAACGCTAAGCCTAACAGTAAAGCCTGACCCTGAACCTGACCCTAACCCTAACACTAACCCTAACACTAACACTTAACCCTAACCTTAAACCTAACCCTAAACCCTAACTCTAACCCTAACCCTAACACAAAACCTAACCCTATACCAAACCCCAACCCTAAACCTAACCCTAACCCTAACCATTAACCCTAACAATAACCCTAAACCGCCTCTAACCCTAAACCTATGAGTAACGGAACCCTAACCCTAACCCCAAACCAAACCCGAAACCAAACCCGAAACCTAAACCCGAACCCCAACCCAAACCCGAACCCCTAAACCCAACCCCTAACCCCTTAACCTAACCCTAACCCTAAACCTCTTCTATCCCTAAACCTAAGAGTAACGCTAACCCTAACCCCTAACCATAACCATAACCCTAACACCAACCCTAACCCTAACCCCAAACCTAACCCTAACACCAATCCCAACCCTAACCCCTAAACCCAACCCTAACCCCAACCCCAAACCTAATCCCAACCCCAATACCAACCCCAATCCAACCTTAATCTCAACCCCAACCCTAACACCTACAGCAACCATAACCCTAACCCTACAACTAACCCTAACTATAACCCATAACACTAACCCTAACCCTAACACGTAAACCTAACCCCTAACCCTAACCAAAACCCCTAACCCTAACCCTAACCCTAACTCTAAACCAACCCCTAACTCTAACCCCTAACCCTAACCCCAACCCTAACCAATACGTCTAACCCCAACCCTAACCCCCACCCTAATCCTAACCCTAAACCCCAACCCTAAATCTAAATATAACGGTAACACTAACCCTAACCAAAACACCTAACCATAACCGTAACCCTAACCCTAACCCCAAACCTCTTCTAATCTTAAAACTAAGAGTAACGCTAACCCTAACTATAATCCTAACCCTATCCCTAACCCTAACCCTAAAACCTAACCTCTAACCCCTAACCCCAACCCTAATACACACATATCTAGCCCTAGAGCTAAACCTAGCCTACAACTAAAACTAACTGTAACCCCAACCCCAAACCATAACCCGTACCTCAACAATAGCCCCAACCTTAGCACTAGCCCTAGTGCTAGCCCTACCCCTAACCGTAGCCCTAGCCATATATTAATCCTAACCCTAACCCTAACCCTAACCCCCTAAACCCTAAACCTAATCCTAATCCTATCCCTAATCCAACCCTCACCCTAACCCCAAACCATAACACTACCTCTACCACTACCCCTAACTTTAACCCTCACTCTAACCCTAACACTATCCCAAACCTAAATCTAACACTAACCCTACCCCTAACCCTATCCCTAAAACAAAACCTAACCCTAACCCTTGCCCCAACCATAAATCTACCCAAGAATGCAACCCTAACCCTAACCCCAACCATAAACCTAACTCCAAAATGCAACCCTAACCCTAACCCTAACCCAAACCCTAACCCTAACCCTAACCCCAACCCTATCCCTAACCCCAACCCCAACCCTAAACCCAACCACAATCCCAATTCTAACCCCAACCCCAATCCCAACCCTAACCCCAACCTCAATACTAAACACAACTCCAACCCTAAACCTAACCCTAACACTAATCCTAACCCCCAACCCTATCCTTAACACTAAACCAAACCCCAAACCATGACCTTAAAACTAACCCTAACCCCTAACCCTAACTCTAATCCTAACCCTAACGCTAACCCTAACACTAATGCTAACCCTAACGCTGTCTAACAGTAAACCCTGACCCTGAACCTGAACCTAACCCTAACCCCAACACTAACACTAACACTAACCCTAACCCTAACGCTAACACTTAACCCTAACCTTAAACCTAACCCTAAACCCTAACTCTAACCCTAACCCTAACCCAAAACCTAACCCCTAAACCAAACCCTAACCCTAAACTTAACCCCAACCCTAACCATTAACCCAAACCCCAACCCTAAACCTCTTCTAACCCTAAACCTATGAGTAACGGAAACCCTAACACTAACCCTAAACCTAACCCCAAACCAAACCCGAAACCTAACCTGAACCCTAACCCAAACCCTAACCCTAAACCTAACTCTAACCCCTTAACCTAACCCTAACCCTAAACCTCTTCTATCCCTAAACCTAAGAGTAACGCTAACCCTAACCCTAACCCTAACTGTAACCCTAACACCAACCCTAACCCTAACCCCAAACCTAACCCCTAACACCAATCCCAACCCTAACCCTAAACCCAACGCTAACCCCAAACCTAACCCTAAACCCAAAGCTAACCCTAACGCCAACCCCAAACCTAACCCCAACCCCAATACCAACCCCAATCCCAACCTTAATCTCAACCCCAACCCTAACCCCTACCCCAGCCATAGCCCTAACCCTAACACTAACCCTAACTATAACCCATAACACTAACCCTAACCCTAACCAAAACCTAAACCCCTAACCCTAACCCTAACCTAAACCAAACCCTAACTTTAAACCCAACCCCAACCCTAAGCAATACGTCTAACCCTAACCTAAACCCTAACCCTAAATCTAACCCTAAACCCTAACCCCAAACCTAAACCTAACCATAACACTAACCCTAACCAAAAACCCTAACCATAACCGTAACCCTAACCTTAACCCTAAACCTCTTCTAACCCTAAACCTAAGAGTAACGTTAACCCTAACTATAATTCTAACCCTATCCCTAACCCTAACCCTAAAACCTAACCCTAACCCTAACCATAACCATAACCAAACCCTAACCCTAACCCTAAAACCTAACACTAACCCTAACCCTAACCCTAAAACCTAACCCTAACTCTAATCCTAACACAAACCTAACCCTAACCCACACATTTCTTTAACCCTACCCCTACCCCTACCCCTACCCCTACCCCTACCCCTACCCCTAACCCTAACCCTAACCTTAACCCCTCAAGCCCCTAACCCTAACCATAACCCTAACCATAACCCTAACCATAACCCTAACACTAACACCTAGCCCTAACCCAAACCCTAACCCTAACCCTAACCCTAACCCTAACCCTAACTTTAAACCCTAACACTAACCCTGAACCTAACCCTAACCCTAAACTCTAATCCTAATCCTAACCCTAACCCTAACCCTAACACGAAAGTTACCTCTAACACTAACCCTAACCCTAACTGTAACCCTAACCTAAACCCTTAACCCTAACTCGTCTAACCTTAACCCTAACCCTACCACTACCCCTCCACCTATCCCTACCCCTAACCCTAACACAACCCCAACCCTAACATTAATCCTAACCCTAACCACTACACCTATCCCTATTCCTACCCCTAACACTAACATTAAACACTAAACCCTAACCCCTTCCCTAAACCCTAAACCCTTACTCTAAACCCTAACCCTATCACCAAACACTAACCTTTACCCTAACACTAACCCAAACCTAACCCTAACCCTAACCATAAATCCTAACACTAACCCTAACCCTAATCCTAAACATTAACACTAAACCTAATCCAAACCTAACCCTTACCCTAATTCTATCCCTAATCCTAACCGTTACATTAGCCCTAGCCCAAGCCCTAGCCCTAGGCCTAACCATATCCCTAGCCCTAGCCCTAACCCTAAACCTAACCCTAACCCAAATCCTAAACCTAACCCTAACTTTAACCCTAATCCTAACCCTAAACCCTGAACTCCTAACACTAACCCTGAACGTAAGCTCTAACTCTAACACTAACCCAACCCTAACCATAACCATAACACTAACCCTAAACATAACCCCTAACCCTATCATTAATCTTAACCCAAACCTTCACTGTATTGGAAACCCTAAACCCTAACCCTAACCCTAACCCTAAACACTGAAACTAACCCTAAACCAACACCAACCCTAACCTTAACCACAACGCCTAAACCTACCCCTAAACCTACCCCCTAATCCTACCCCCTAAACCTAACCAGTAATCCTAACAATAACCCTAACACTAACCCCTAACCGTAACCCTAAAGCCTAAACATAAACCTAACCCTAACCCCTGAACTCTAACCCTAAACCTATCCTAACTCTAACTGTAACCCTAACCCCTAACCCTAACCCCAAACTTAGCCGTAGCCATAGCCCTAGCCCTAAACCTAGCCTTAGCAGTTACCATAATCTAAACCCTAACCCTAATCCTAACCCTAAACCTTAACACTAACCATAACCCTAAACCCCTGACCCTAACCCTTACCCCTACTCTTTCCCAACGCTAAACATATCTCTAACTCTAACCCCAATTCATAAACCTACCCCTACCCCTACCCCTAACCATTAACCCTAACGCTAAATCTAACTGTTATCAATAACACTAACGCTAACCCTAACACTAAAAGCTAACGCTAATGCTAACCCGAACCCCAACCCAACCCAAAGCCCAGCCCTAGCCCTAGCCCTAGCCCTAGCCCCAACACTAGCCCCAGACCTAACACTATCCCTAGCCCTAACCCTAACTGTAAACCTGACCATAAACCCCTAACCCTAACCCTAGCACACACATATCTAGCCCTAGCGCTAAACCTAGTCCCACCCCTAAACCTAACTGTAACCCCAACCCTAAACAAGAACCCATACCTTAACACTAGCCCGAGCCGCAGCACTAGCCCTAGTGCTAGCCCTACCCCTAAACGTAGCCCCAGCCCTACATTAACCCTAACATTAACCCTAACCCTAATCCCTAAACCCTAAACTTAACCCTAATTCTATCCTTAACCCAACCCTCACCCTAACCCCAAACCATAACACTACCTCTATCCTAACCCTAACATTAACCCCTGACCCTAACCCTAACACTATTCCAAACCTAACCCTAACCCTAACCCAACCCTAACCCTAAAACCAAACCTAACCCTAACCCCTAACCCCAACCCTAAACCTAACTCCAAAATGCAAACCTAACCCCTAACCCAAATCCTAACCCTAACCCTATCCCTAAACCTAACACTATCCCTAAACCTAACCTTAACCACTAACACTATCCTACCATTAACTCTAATTCTAACCATAACACTAAACACTAACCCCCAACCCGAACCCCGCGCCCTAGGTCTATCCCAAGCATTAGCACTAGCCCAAGTCCTAAACCTATCCCTAGACCGAACCATATCCCTAACCCCTAAGCCTATCCCTAACCCTAAACCTAAACTTAGCACCAACCCTAACCCTAACCCTAACCCCAACCCTAATCTTAACTGAATGCAAATCCGAACCCTAAACCTAAGAGTAACACTAAACCTAACCCTAACCCTAAACCAAACCCTAAACCTAACCCTAACCATAACTCTAAACCAAATCCTAACCCTAACCCTAATGCTAACTCTAACCAAAACCCTAACTCTATCTCTAACCCTAACCCTAACCCTAACCCTAACCGTAACCCTAGCCACTAACCCTAACCCTAACCCTAAACCAAACCCTAACCCTAAAGTTAACCGTAACCCTAACCCGAACAAAAACACCTAACCGTAACACTAACCCCAACACTAAACATTTTCTAACACTAAACCTAAGAGTAACACTAACCCTAACCCTAACCCTAACTCTAAACCTTTCTAACCTTAAACCTAAAAGTAATGCTAAACTTAACCCTAACCCTAACCCTAACCCTAACCCCTAACCCTAACCCTAAACGTAACCCCAACACTTACGAAAACTGCTCAACCTAACCCCAACTCTAAACCTCTTCTAACCCCAAACCTAAGAGTAATGCTAACCCTAACCCTAACCCTAACGCTAAACCATTTCTAACCCTAAACCTAAAAGTAATGCTAACCCTAACCCTAACCCTAAACCCTAAATCCTAACCCTAACCCTAACCCTAACCCTAAGCTAACCCTAACACCTACCCTAACCCTAACACCAACCCTAACCAGAAACCTAACCCCAAACCTAACCCTAACACCAACCCCAACCCTAAACCCTGGCCCTACCCTAACTGCAACCCCAACCCAATCCTAATTCTAGCCCCTACCCCAACACTAACCCTAACACTAATCCTAACATCTAACCCTAACCCTAACCCTTAACCTTAATCCTAACCCTAACCCTAACCCTAACAATAAACCTAATAGTAACGCTAACCTTAACCCTAAACCTAACCCCAACGCCAACCCTACCCTAAACCTACCATAAGCCCAACCCTAGTCCTAGGCCTAACTCCAACCCTAACCTTAACTTGAACCCCAACACGTATGCTAGGCCTAAACTCTTTACCTAACCCCTACCCCTAAACCCTAACCTTAACCCTAATCCCTAACCCTAACTTTAACCCTAACACTATCCCTAACACTAACTCTAACCGCTAACACTGTCTCTACCCTTAACTCTAATCCTAAACATAACACTAAACACTAACCCTAGCCCCAGCCCAAGCCCTATCCCTAGCATTAGCACTAGCCGTAGTCCCAAACCTATATCTAGCCCGGAACCCTAACCCTAACCCTAACCCTAAACCTATACCTAGCACCAACCCTAACCCAAACCCAACCCAAACCCTCACCCTAAACCCAACCCTAACCCTAACCCAAACCCTAAATCCAACCCTAACCCTAACCCCAAACCGAAACTTAAACCCAACCACAATCCCAACAATAACCCCAACCCCAATCCCAACACTAACCCCAACCTCAACCCTAACCCCAACCCAAACTATAACCCTAACCCTAACCCTAACCCCCAACCCTAACCCTAACCCTAACCCCTACCACTAAACCTAACACGAACCCTAACCAATAATCATAACCCTAATCCAAACCGTAACCCTAACACTAACGCTAACACTAACGTTAATGCTAACCTGAACGCTAACTCTAACCTTAACCCTAAAACCTAATCCTAACCCTAACCTTAACCCCTAACACCTAACCCAACCCTAACCATAATCAAAACCCGTAACCCTAAACCTAACCCTAAACCAAACCCTAAACCTAAACCTAACACTAACCCTAACCCCTAACCCTAACCCTAACCCTAAACCTCTTCAACCCCAAACCTAAGAGTAACGTTAACCCTAAACCTAACCCTAACACTAGCCCTAAACCAGACCCTAAACCTAACCCTAACCTAACCCTAACCCTAAACCAAACCCCTAACCCTAAACCTAACACTAACCCTAACTCCAAACCCTAACCCTAACCCTAACCCTAAACCTCTTCTAACCCTAAACCTAAGAGTAACGCTAACCCCAAACCTAAACCTAACCCTAGCCGTAAACCAAACCCTAATCCTAACCCTAACCCTAACCCTAAACCAAACCCTAACTCTAACCCTAACCCTAACCCTAACCCTAACCAAAACCCTTAACACTAACCCTAACCCTAACCCCAAGCCTAAACCTCTTCGAACCATAAACCTAAGAGTAACGCTAACCCTAACCCTAAACGTAACCCTAACCCCTAACCCAAAGCATAACCCTAACCACTAACCCTAACACTAACCTCAAACCATAACCTTAATCGTAACCCTAACCTTAACCAAAACTCCTAACCCTAACCCTAACCCTAACCTTAAACCTCTTCTAATCCTAAACTTCAGTGTAATGGTAACACTAACCCCAACCAAAACCCCTAACCCTAAACCGATTCTTCTTCTAACCCTAAACCTAAGAGTAATGCTAACACTATCCCTACCCTAACCCCAAACCTAACCCTAACTCCTACCCCAACCCCTAACCCTAACCCTAATCCTAACCCCTAACCCTAACCCTAACCTTAAACCCTAACCCTAACCCTAACCTTAACTATAAACCTAATACTAATGCTAACCTTAACCCTAAACCTAACCCCAACGCCAACCCTTCCCTAATCCTACCCTAACCCTAACCCTAGACCTAGGCCTAACTCTAACCCTAACCCTAACTTTAACCCTAACACATATCCTAAGCCTAAACTCTTTCCCTAGCCCTAACTGTAAACCCTAACCCTAAACCTAACCCTAATCGCTAACCCTAACCTTAACCCCTAACACTATCCTTAACCCTAACCTCAACACCTAATCCTATCCCTACCCTTAACTTTAATGCTAACCATAACACTAAACACTAACCCTAAACCCAGCCCTAGCCTGAGATCTATCCCTAGTCCTAGCACTAGCCATAGTCCCAAACATATCTCTGGCCCTAACCCTAACCCTAACCCTTAACCAAACCCTAACACTAACCCTAACCATAAGCAAAACCCCTAACCCTAACTCTAACCTAAACCCTAACCCTAACCCTAACCTAACCCTAACCCCAACACTAACACTAACCCTAAACCCTAACACTAAACCTAACACTAACCCCTAAAGCTATCCCTAACCCTAACCTTAACCTTAACACCAACCCCAACCATAATCCAAACCCAACCCTAACTGTAACCCCAACCCCAACCCTAACCCTAACCCCTACCCTAACCCTAATCCTAACCCCTAACACTAACCCTAACCCCAAGCCTAACCCCAAGCCTAAACCTCTTCTAACCTTAAACCTAGAAGTGTAACGCTAACCCTAAGCCTAAAACTAACCCTAACTCCTAACCCTAACCCTAACCACTAACCCCAAACCCCAAACCTAATCATAACCCTAACCCCAACCAAAACTCCTAACCCTAACCTAACCTCAAACCTCTTCTAAACCTAAACCTCAGTGTAACGCTAACCCTAAAGCTAATCCCAACCAAAACTTAACCCTAACCTAACCCTAACCCTAAACCTCTTCTAACCCCAAACCTAAGAGTAATGCTAACCCTAGCTCTAACCCTAACCCCAAACCAAAACCTAACTCTGACTGCAACCCTCACCCTAACCCTTATCCTAACCCCGAACCTAACCCTAACCGTAACCCTAACCCTAATCCTAACAATAAACCTAATACTAATGCTAACCATAACCCTAAACCTGACCCCAATGCCAACCCTTCCATAACCCTACACTAACCCTAACCCTAGACTAGGCCTAACTCTAACCATAACCCTAACTTTAACCCCAACACATATCCTAAGCCTAAACTCTCCCTAGCCCTAACCTTAAACCCTAACCCTAACCCTAACCCCAATCGCTAACCCTAACCTTAACCCTAACACTATCCCTAACCCTAACTCTAACCCCTAACCCTATGCCTAACCTTAACTTCTAATTCTAACCATAACACTAAACACTAACCCAAACCCTAGCCCCTAGCCCTCATCCCTATCCCTAGCATTAGCACTAGCTTTAGTCCTAGGTTAGAGATAGTGTTAGGGTTAGGGTTAGGGTTTAGGATTAGGGTTAGAGTTAGGGATTTTGGTTAGGGTAAGGATTAGGGTTAAGTTTTGGTTTTGGGTTAGGGTTAGGGTAAGGGTTAGGGTTAGGGTTAGGGTTAGTGTTTAATGTTATGGGTACAGTTAGAGTTAAGGGTAGGGATAGGGTTAGGGGTTAGGGTAAGGCTAGGGATAGCGTTAGGGTTAAGGTTAGGGTTAGCGATTAGTGTTAGTGTTAGGGTTAGGGTTTAAGGTTAGGGCTAGGGAAAGAGTTTAGGCTTAGGATATGTGTTAGGGTTAAAGTTAGGGTTAGGGTTAGGAATTAGGCCTAGGTCTAAGGTTAGGGTTAGGGTAGGGTTAAGGAAGGTTTGGCATTGGGGTCAGGATTAGGGTTAAGGTTAGCATTAGTATTAGGTTTATTGTTAGATTTAGGGTTAGGATTAGGATTTACGGTTAGGGATAGGGTTGGGGGTTTAGGATTAGGGTTAGGTTAGGGTTGGGGTAGGAGGTAGGGTTAGGTTTGGTGTTAGGGTTAGGGTTAGGGTTAGCATTACTCTTAGGTTTAGGGTTAGAAGAGGTTTAGGTTTAGGGTTAGGGTTAGGGTTACGGGTTTTGTTTAGGGTTAGGGATAGGTTTAGGGTCAGGGTTAGCGTTACACTGAGGTTTAGGGTGAGAAGAGGTTTAGGGTTAGGATTAGGGTTAGGAATTTTGGTTAGTGTTAGGGTTACAATTAAGGTTAGGGTTTAGGGTTAGTGTTAGGGTTAGTGGTTAGGTTTAGGTTAGGGTTAGGGGTTAGGGTTAGGGTTAGGGTTAGCGTTACTCTTAGGTTTAAGGTTAGAAGAGGTTTAGGCTTGGGGTTATGATTAGGGTTGGGGTAGGTTTTAGGGTCAGGGTTGGCGTTAAGGTTAAGTTTAGGGTTAGGGTTTGGGTTAGGTTTAGGGTTAGTGTTACTCTTAGGTTTAGGGTTAGAAGAGTTTGAGGGTTAGTGTTAGGGTTAGGGGGTTAGCTTTAGGGTTAGTGTTAGGTTTAGGGTTAGGATTAGAGTTAGGGTTAGGGGTTTCAGTTACATTTAGGGTTAGGTTAGTTGTTAGGGTTAGGGTTAGAGTTAGGCTTAGTGTTTAGGTTAAGGTTAGGATTAAAGTTAGGGTTAGCGTTAGGGTTAGCATTAGCGTTAGGCTTAGCGTTAGGGTTAGGGTTATGGTTATTGGTTAGGGTTCGTGTTAGAGTTAGTGATAGGGGTTATGGTTAGGGTTAGGTTTAGGGGTTAGGCTAGGTTAGGGGTGGGGTTGGGGTTAGGCCAGGGCTGAGGCTGGGTTTACTGTTGGGATTGGGGTTGGGGTTAGGATTGGGAGTGTGGTTGGGTTTAGGGTTGGGTTTGGGGTTAGGCTTAAGGTTGGGATTAGGGTTAAGGTTAGGCCAGGGTAGGTTTAGATTTAGGTTTGCGGTTGGTTTTAGGGTTAGGTTTGGGGCTAGGATTAGGGTTAGGGTTGGTATTAGGGTTAGGGTCAGGGTTAGGGTTGGTGTTAGGGTTAGGGTTGGTGTTAGGCAGGTTAGGTTAAGTTTAGGCTTAGGGTTAGGGTTAGGGCCTTGGGCTTAGAGTTACGGTTAGGTTTAGGTTAGCATTACTCTTAGGTTTAGGTTTGCAAAAGGGTTAGGGTTAGGGTTAGGGCTTAAGTTTGCTGAGGGTTTTTAGGGGTTAAGGTTACGTTTAGGGTTAGGGTTAGAGCTAGGGTTAGGGCTAGGGGTTTTGGTTAGGCTAGGGTTAGGGTTAGGCCAGCGTTACTCTTAGGTTTAGGGTTAGAAGAGGTTTAGGGTTAAGGTTAGGGTTAGGCTAGGTTACGGGTTTTTTAAGGGGTTAAGTTTACATTTAGGGTTAGGGTTAGGGTTAGGTGTTAGAGTTAGGGGTTAGGGTTAGCATTACTCTTAGGTTTAGGGTTAGAAGCGGGTTAGGATTAGGGTTAGGGTTAGGGTTACGGTTAGGGGTTTGTTTGGGTTAGGGTTAGGTTAGCTTTAGGGTTAGGGTTTGGTTTAGAGTTTGGTTAGGCTTAGGTTTAGGGTTTGGTTTAGGTTAGGGTTAGGGTTAGGGTTATGCGTTACTCTTAGGTTTAGTGTTAGAAGAGGTTTAGGGTTATGTTAGGATTAGGGTTAGGTTTAGGGTTACGGTTTGGTTTAGGATTAGGGTTAGGGTTAGGTTAGGGTTTGGGTTTGGTTTAGGGTTAGGTTTAGGGTTAGGGTTAGGGTCAGGGTTACCGTTACTCACAGGTTTAGGGTTAGAAGAGATTTAGGGTTAGAGTTAGGGTTAGGGGTTGGGGCTTAGGGTTAGGTTTAGGGGTCAGGGTTAGGTTTAGCATTAGGGTTTGGGTTAGGGATAGGTTTAGAGTTAGGGTTTAGGCCAGGTTAGGGTTAGGGTTAAGTGTTAGCATTAGGGTTAGTGTTAGGGTTAGGGTTAGCATTAGGTCACTGTCAGGTCAGGGTTTAGGGTTAGGGTTAGCGTTAGGGTTAGGATTAGGTTTAGGGTTAGGTGTTAGGGGTTAGTGTTAGGTTTAAGTTAGGGGTTTTGGTTAGGGTTAGGGCTAGGGTTAGTGGTTAGGATTATGGTTAGGGTTAGGTTTAGGGTTGGGCTTGCATTTAGTGTTGAGATTGGGGTAAGGGTTGAGACTGGGGTTCAGGTTAGGGTTGGGATTGTGTTTTGGTTTAGGGGTGGCATTGGGGTTAGGGTTAGGGTTGGGGTTAGGTGTAGGGTTAGGGTTGGGGTTAGGGTTAGGGTTGCGTTTGGGGTTAGGGTTAGAGTTGATGTCAGGGTTAGGGTTAGGTTTGGTTTTAGGGTTAGGTTTAGGATTAGGGTTAGGTTTAAGTGTTGGGGTTAGCGTTAGGGTTGGGTTTAGGGAGAGGTTAGGATTAGGTTTAAGTTTTGATTTAGTGTTACGGTTAGGGTTAGGGGCTAGGATTAGGGTTAGGGTTAGGGGTTTCGGTTAGGGTTAGGGTTAGGTTAAGCTTTGGTTTTGGGTTAGGATTAGGGTAAGGGTTAGGGTTATGGTTAGGGATAGGGTTATGATTCGGGCTAGGGATAAGTTTAGGGCTAGGGCTAGGGCTAGGGCTAGGGTTAGGGTTAGGGGTTTAATGTTATGGTTAGGGTTAGAGTTAAAGGTAGAGATAGGGTTACGGGTGAGGGTTAGGGTTAGGGATAATGTTAGGGTTAAGGATAAGGTTAGGGATTAGGTTTAGGGTTAGGGTTAGGGTTGTTGCTAGGTTTAGGTTTAGGATTAGGGCTTAGGTTAAGGTTGGGGTTAGGGTTAGGGTTAGGGTTATGGTTCGGGCTAGAGATAGGTTTAGGACTAGGGCTAGTGCTAATTATAGGTATAGGGCTAGGGCTATGACTAGGGTTAGGGGTAGTGTTTAGTGTTATGGTTAGAATTAGAGTTAAGAGAAGGGATAGGTTTAGCGGTTAGGGTTAGTGTTAGTGATAGTGTTAGGGTTAAAGTTAGGGTTCAGGACTAGATTTAGGGTTAGGGTTAGGGAAAGAGTTTAGGCCTAGGATATGTGTTAGGGTTCAAGTTAAGGTCAGGGTTAGAATTAGGCCTAGGGCTAGGGTTAGGCTTATGGTAGTGTTAGGGTAGGTTTGGCATTGGGGTTACGTTTGAGGTTAAGTTTAGCATTACTATTAGGTTTATTGTTAGCATTAGGGTTAGGGTTAGGGTTTAGGGTTATGGTTAGGATTAGTATTACGGTTTGTGTTGGTGTAGGGGTTAGGATTAGGGTTGAGTTAGGGTTAGCGTTAGAGTTAGGGTTGGGGTTGGTGTTAGGATTAGGTTTGAGGTTAGGGTTAGGGTTAGGGTTGGTGTTAGGGTTAGGGTTGGTGTTAGGCCAGGTTAGGGTTAGGGTTACAGTTAGGGTTTAGGGTTAGGGTTAGGGTTAGTGTTAGGGTTAGCATTACTCTTAGGTTTAGGTTAGAAAAGCTTTAGGGTTAGGTTTAGGGTTAGGGTTAGGGTTAGGGGTTTGGTTTAAGGTTAGGGTTAAGGTTAGGGTTAGCGTTACTCTTAGGTTTAGGGTTAGAAGAGGTTTAGGGTTAGGTTTAGAGTAGGGTTAGGTTGAGGGTTTTGGTAAGGTTTAGGGTTACATTAGGGTTAGGGTTAGGGTTAGGTGTTAGGGTTAGGGTTAGAGTTAGGGTTAGGTTGAGGGTTTTGGTAAGGTTTAGGGTTACGTTTAGGGTTAGGGTTTGGGTTAGGTGTTAGGGTTAGGGTTAGAGTTAGGGTTAGGGGTTACGGTTAGGGTTAGGGTTAGGGTTAGCATTACTCTGAGGTTTAGGGTTAGAAGAGGTTTAGTGTTAGGGTTAGCATTAGCGTTAGGGTTACAGTTAGGGGTTTTTGTTTGGGTTAGGGTTAGGGTTAGCTTTAGGGTTAGGGTTTGGTTTAGAGTAAGGATTAGGGTTAGGTTTAGGGTTTGGTTTACTGTTAGGGTTAGTGTTAGGGGTTAGCATTACTCTTAGGTTTAGTGTTAGAAGAGGTTTAGGGTTAGGTTAGGGTTAGGGGTTAGTTTTAGGGTTAGGGTTTGGTTTAGGGTTAGTGGTAGGGGTTCGAGTTCGGGTTAGGGTTAGGGGTTAGGGTTAGGGTTAGCGTTGGGGTTGGGGTTTGGGTTGAGGTTGGGGTTAGTGTTGTGATTGGGGTTGGGGTTAGTGTTGAGACTGTGGTTGGGTTAGGTTAGGGTTAGGGTTGGTGTTAAGATTAGGGTTAGGGTTAGGATTGGGGTTAGGGTTAGGGTTTGGGATGGGTTAGGGTTAGGGTTGGGGGTTAGGGTTAGTGTTTGGGTTGTTGCTAGGTTTAGGTTTAGGTTTAGGGCTTAGAGTTAGGTTTGGGGTTAGGTTTAGTTTTCGGGTTAGGTTTAGGGTTATGGTTCGGCTAGGGATAGGTTTAGGTCTAGGGCTAGTGCTAATGCTAGGAATAGGCCTAGGGCTAGGGCTAGGGTTAGGGTTAGTGTTCAGTGTTATGGTTAGTATTAGAGTTAAGTGTAGAGATAGTGTTAGCGGTTAGAGTTAGTGTTAGGGATAGAGTTAGGGGTTAAATTTAGGGTTAGGGATTAGGGATAGGGTTAGGGTTTAGGGTTAGGGTTAGGGAAAGAGTTTAGGCCTAGGATACATGTTAGGGTTCTAGTTAAGATTAGGGTTAGAGTTAGGCCTAGGACTAGGGTTAGGCTTATGGTAGGGTTAGGGTAGGGTTGGCGTTGGGGTGAGGTTTAGGGTTAAGATTAGCGTTACAATTAGGTTTATTGTTAGGGTTAGTTTTAGGATTAGGATTAGGATTAGGGGTCAGTATTATTGTTAGGGTTAGTGTTGGGGTAGGGGTTAGGATTAGGGTTGGGTTAGGGTTAGGGTTACGGATAGGGTTAGGGTTAGGGTTGGGGTTGGTGTTAGGTTTAGGTTTGAGGTTATGTTTAGGGTTAGGGTTGGTGTTAGGGTTAGGGTTAGGGTTAGGGTTTAGGGTTAGTATTAGGGTTACGTTTAGGGTTAGCATTACTCTTAGGTTTAGGGTTAGAAAAGTTTTAGGGTTAGGGTTAGGGTTATGGTTAGGGTTAGGGATTTTGGTTAGGGTTAGGGTTAGGGTTAGCGTTACTCTTAGGTTTAGGGTTAGAAGAGGTTAGGGTTACGATTAGGGTAGGGTTAGATTGAGGGGTTTTTGTTGGGTTAAGGTTAGGGTTAGCTTTAGGGTTAGGGTTTGGTTTAGGGTTAGGGTTAGGGTTAGGTTTAGGGCTTGGTTTAGGGTTAGGGTTAGGGTTAGGGTTAGTGTTTCTCTTAGGTTTAGTGTTAGAAGAGGTTTAGGGTTAGGGTTAGGTTTAGGGGTACGGTTTGGCTTAGGGTTTGTTTAGGGTTCGGGTTAGGGTTTGGGATTGGTTTAGGGTTAGGGTTAGGATTAGGTTCAGTGTTTCCGTTACTCATAGGTTTAGGGTTAGCAGAGATTTAGGGTTAAAGTTAGAGTTAAGAGTTAGGCTTAGGGTTAGGTTTAGGGTTAGGGTTTGGGTTAGGGATAGGTTTAGAGTTAGGGTTCAGTGTAGGGTTAGGGGGGTAGGGTTAAGTGTTCGTGTTAGGGTTAGAGTTAGTTTTAAGGTTAGGTTTAGGGTTAGGGTTAGCATTAGCGTTAGTGTTAGCATTTGATTAGGATTAGGGTTAGGGTTATGGGTTAGGGTTAGGGTTAGATTTAGGGTTGGGGTTGCGTTTAGGGTTGAGGTTGGTGTTAGGGTTGAGACTGGGGTTCGAGTTAGGGTTGGGATTGTGGTTGGGTTTAGGGTTGGGTTGGGGTTAGGGTTAGGGTTAGGTTATGGTTAGGGTTAGGGTTGCGTTTGGGGTTAGGGTTATTGTTGGGGTCAGGCTTAGGGTTAGGTTTGGTTTTAGGGATAGGTTTAGGGTTAGGGTTAGGTTTAAGGGTTAGGGTAGTGTTTAGGTTTAGGGATAGTGTGAGTGTTTAAGGTTAGAGTTAGTATTATGGTTAAGGTTAGGGGTTAGGATTAGGGTTAGGGTTAGGGGTTTTGGTTAGGGTTAGGGTTAGGGTTAAGTTTTGGTTTTGGATTAGGGTTAGGGTAAGGGTTAGGATTCTGGTTAGGATTACGGTTCAGGATAGGGATAAGTTTAGACTTGGGCTAGGGCTAGGGCTAGGACTAGGTCTAGGGTTAGGTTTAGTGTTTAATGTTATGGTTAGAGTTAGATTTAATGGTAGGGATAGGGTTAGGGGTTAGGTTTAGGGTTAGGGATAGTGTTAGGGTTAAGGTTAGGGTTAGGGATTAGGTTTAGAGTTAGGGTTAGATTTTAGGATTAGGGTTAGGGAAAGAGTTTAGGCTTAGGATATGTGTTAGGTTTCAAGTTATGGTTAGGGTTAGAGTTAGGTCTAGGGCTAGGGTTAGGGTTAGGGTTAGGATAGGCTTAGGATAGGGTTGGCGTTGGGGTTAGGTTTAGAGTTAAGGTTAGCGTTACTGTTAGATTTATTGTTAGGGTTAGGGTTAGGGTTAGGTTTGGGGTTTAGGATTAGGGTTAGGGTTAGGGTTAGGGTTGGAGTTAGGATTAGGTTTAGGGTAGGGGTTAGGGTTAGTGTTGGGGTTGGGTTAGGGTTAGAGTTGGGGTTAGGATTACGGTTAGGGTTGGTGTTAAGGTTAAGGCTAGGGTTAGGGTTAGATTTAGGGGTTAGTGTTAGGGTGAGTATTAGGGTTTAGGGTTAGGGTTAGTGTTAGAGTTAGGGTTAGGAGAGGGATATGTTTAGGGTTAGGGTTTATGGTTAGGGTTAGGGTTACGGTTAGGGGTTTTGCTTAGGGTTAGGGTTAGTGTTAGGGTTTGGTTTAGTGTTAGGGTTTGGTTTAGTGTTAGGGTTTGGGTTATGGTTAGGGCTACGGATATGTTTAGGACTAGGGCTAGTGCTAGGGCTAGGGATAGGTCTCGGGCTAGGGCTAGGGTTAGGGTTAGTGTTTAGTGTTATGGTTATGGTTAGAGTTAAGGTTAGGGATAGGGTTAGGGTTTAGGGTTAGTGTTAGGGATAGTGTTAGGGTTATGGTTAGGGTTAGTGATTAGTGTTAGGGTTAGGGTTTACAGTTAGGACTAGGGAAAGAGTTTAGGCTTAGTATATGTGTTAGGGTTAAAGTTAGGGTTAGGCCTAGGTTTAGGGTTAGGGTTAGTGTAGGGTTAGATAAAGGTTGGCGTTGGGGTTAGGATTAGGGTTAAGGTTAGCATTAGTATTAGGTTTATTGTTAGGGTTAGGGTTAGGGTTTATGGTTAGTGTTAGGGTTAGGGGTTAGTATTAGGGTTAGGGTTAGGGTTGGGGTAGGAGTTAGGGTTAGGATTAGGGTTAGGGTTAGCATTACTCTTAGGTTTAGGGTTAGAAGATGTTCAGGGTTAGGGTTAGGGTTAGCATTACACTGAGGTTTAGGTTTAGAAGAGGTTTAGGGTTAGGGTTAGGAGTTTTGGTTAGGGTTAGGGTTACGATTAAGGTTCGGGTTTAGGGTTAGTGTTAAGGTTAGTGGTTACGGTTAGGGTTAGGTTAGGTTTTAAGGTTAGGGTTAGGGTTAAGGTTAGCTTTACTCTTAGATTTAGGGTTAGAAGAGGTTTAGGCTTGGGGTTAGGTTAGAGTTAATCTTAGGGGTTTTCGATACGGTTAGGGGTAGGGTTAGGGTTTGGTTTAGGGTTAGGGTTAGGTTTAGGGATAGGGTTAGTGTTAGGTTTAGGGTTAGCGTTACTCTTAGGTTTAGGGTTAGAAGAGGTTTAGTGTTAGGGTTAGGGTTTGGGTTAGGGTTTAGGGTTAGGGTTAGTGTTAGGTTTAGGTTTAGGGTTTGATTTAGGGTTAGGGTTAGGGTTAGGGTTAGGGGTTTTCGTTACAGTTAGGGTTAGTTTAGGTGTTAGGGTTAGGGTTAGCATTTAGGTTAAGGTTAGGGTTAGCGTTAGGGTTAGCATTAGCGTTAGGGTTAGGGTTACAGTTAGGGTTAGGGTTATGGTTATTGATTAGGGTTCGTGTTAGGGTTAGTGGTAGGGGTTATTGTTATGGTTAGGGTTAGGGGTTAGGGTTAGGGTTAGGGTTAGTGTTGTCGTTGGGGTTAGGGTTGAGGTTGGGGTTAGAGTTGGGATTGGGGTTGGGGTTAGCTTTGGGATTGTGGTTGGGTTTAGGAGTTAGGTATGGGGTTACAGTTAGGGTTGGGGTTAGAGTTAGGGTTGGAGTTGGGTTTAGGGTTAGGGTTTGGGTTGGGTTAGGGTTAGGGTTGGGGTTAAGTTTGGGGTTAGAGTTTGGGTTAGGGTTAGGTTTAGGGCTTGTTTTAGGGTTACGGTTAGGGTTAGGGTTAGCATTACTCTTAGGTTTAGTGTTAGAAGAGGTTTAGGGTTAGGTTAGGGTTAGGGTTAGGTTTAGGGTTACGGTTTGGTTTACGGATAAGGTTAGGGTACGGGTAAGGGTTTGGGATTGTTTTGGGTTAGGGTTAGGGTTACGGTTAGGTTCAGGATTTCTGTTACTCACAGGTTTAGTGTTAGAAGAGATTTAGGGTTAAGGTTAGGGTTAGGAGTTAGGCTTAGGGTTAGGATTAGGGTTAGGGTTTGGTTTAGGGTTAGGGTTTGGGTTAAGGATAGGTTTAGAGTTAGGGTTTAGGGTTAAGGTTAGGGTTAGAGTTAAGTGTTCGCGTTAGGGTTAGGGTTAGTGTTAGTGTTAGGGTTAGGGTCAGGGTCAGGTTTAGGTCAGGGTTTAGGGTTAGTGTTATCGTTAGGGTTAGCATTAACGTTAGGGTTAGCATTTGGGTTAGGATTAGGGTTAAGGTTATGGGTTAGGGTTAGTGTTAGGGTTAGGGTTAGGCGTTTTAGTTAGGTTTAGGGTTAGGATTAGGTGTTAGGATTAGGGTTAGGATTAGGTTTAGGGTTGGGGTTGCGTTCAGGGTTGAGGTTGGGGTTAGGGTTGGGATTGTGGTTGGGTTTAGGATTGGGTTGGGGTAAGGGTTAGGGTTGGGTTAGGGTTATGGTTAGAATTAGGGTTGAGGTTAGGGTTAGGTTAGGGTTAGGGCTAGGGTTGTGTTTGGGGTTAGGGTTATTGTTGGGGTCAGGGTTAGGGTTAGGTTTGGTTTTAGGGTTAGGTTTTGGATTACGGTTAGGTTTAGTGGTTAGTGTTAGCGTTAGTGTTTAGGGTTAGGGTTAGTGTTAGTGTTTAAGGTTAGAGTTAGGGTTAGAGTTAGGGGTTAGGATTAGGGTTAGGGTTAGGGGTTTTGGTTAGGGTTAGGGTTAGGGTTAAGTTTTGGTTTTGGGTTAGGTTTAGGGTAAGGGTTAGGGTTAGGGTTAGGGTTACGATTCAGGCTAGGGATAAATTTAGGACTAGGGCTAGGGCTAGGGCTAGGGCTAGGGTTAGGGTTAGTGTTTAATGTTATGATTAGGGTTAGAGTTAACGGTAGGGATAGGGTTAGGGGTTAGGTTTAGGTTTAGGGATAGTTTTAGGGTAAAGGTTAGGGTTAGGGATTAGGTTTAGGGTTAGGGTTAGGGTTTAGGGTTAGGGTTAGGGAAACAGTTTAGGCTTAGGATATATGTTAGGGTTCAAGTTATGGTTAGGGTTAGAGTTAGACCTAGGGCTAGGGTTAGGGTTAGGGTTAGGATAAGGTTAGGGTAGGGTTGTCGTTGGGGTTAGGTTTAGAGTTAAGGTTAGCGTTACTATTAGATGTTTGTTAGGGTTAGGGTTAGGGTTAGGGTCATGGTTTAGGGTTAGGGTTAGGTTTAGAGTTTAGGATTAGGGTTAGGGCTAGGGTTGGCGTAAGATTTAGGGTTAGGGTTGGAGTTAGGATTAGGGTTAGGTTAGGGGTTAGGGTTAGTGTTGTGGTTGGGGTTAGGGTTAGGGTTGGGGTTAGGATTACGGTTAGGGTTGGTGTTAAGGTTAAGGCTAGGGTTAGGGTTAGATTTAGGGGTTGGGGTTAGGGTGAGTGTTAGGGTTCAGGGTTAGGGTTTTAGGTTAGGGTTAGTGTTAGGGTTAGGGTTAGGTTAGGGTTATGTTTAGGCTTAGGGTTTATGGTTAGGGTTATGGTTACGGTTAGGGGTTTTGCTTAGGGTTAGGGTTAGTGTTAGTGTTTGGTTTAAGGTTAGGGTTAGTGTTAGGGTTAGTGTTAGGGTTATGGTTAGGGATACGGATATGTTTAGGACTAGGGCTAGTGCTAGGGGTAGGGATAGGTCTTGGGGCTAGGGCAAGGCTAGGGTTAAGGTTAGTGTTTAGTGTTATGGTTATGGTTAGAGTTAAGGGTAGGGATAGGGTTAGAGGTTAGGGTTAGGGTTAGGGATAGTGTTAGGGTTAAGGTTAGGGTTAGCGATTAAGGTTAGGTTTAGGGTTAGGGTTTACGGTTAGGGCCAGGGAAAGAGTTTAGGTTTAGGATATGTGTTAGAGTTAAAGTTAGGGTTAGGCCTAGGTGTAGGGTTAGGGTTAGGGTAGAGTTAGGGTAGGGGTGGCGTAGGAGTTAGGGTTAGGTTTGGGGTTACTGTTAGGGTTAGGGTTAGCATTACTCTAAGGTTTAGGGTTAGAAGAGGATTAGGGTTAGGGTTAGGGGTTTTGATTAGGCTTAGAGTTAGGGTTAGGGTTAGAGTTACACTGAGGTTTAGGGTTAGAAGAGGTTTAGGGTTAGGGTTAGGGTTAGGGTTAGGAGATTTGGTTAGGGTTAGGGGTTACGATTAAGGTTAGGATTTAGGGTTAGTGTTAGGGTTAGTGGTTATGGTTAGTGTTAGGGTTAGGGGTTTGGGTTAGGGTTAGGGTTAGGGTTAGCGTTACTCTTAGGTTTAGGGTTGGAAGAGGTTTAGGCTTGGGGTTAGGGTTAGGGTTAAAGTTAGGGGTTTTCGTTAGGGTTAGGGTTTGGTTTGGGGTTAGGGTTCGGTTTTGGGTTAGGTTTAGGACTAGGGTTAGGGTTAGTTTTAGGGTTAGCGTTACTCTTAGGTTTAGGGTTAGAAGAGGTTTAGTGTTAGGGTTAAGGTTAGGGGTTAGGGTTAGGGTTAGTGTTAGGTTTAGGGTTAGGGTTTGGTTTAGGGTTAGGATTAGGGGTTTTGGTTACGGTTAGGGTTAGTTTAGGTGTTAGGGATAGGGTTATGGTTAGGGTTAGCATTTAGGGTTAAGGTTAGGGTTAGCGTTAGGCTTAACCTTAGCGTTAGGGTTAGCATTAGGGTTAGGGTTACGATTACGGTTAGGGTTTGGTTATTGATTAGGGTTCGTGTTAGGGTTAGTGGTAGGAGTTATGGTTATGGTTAGGGTTAGGGGTTAGTGTTAGGGTTAGGGTTAGTGTTTTTGTTGGGGTTAGGTTTAGGGTTAAGGTTAGCATTAGTATTAAGTTTATTGTTAGGGTTAGGGGTTAGGGTTAGGGTTTAAATTAGGGTTAGTGTTAGGGGTTAGGATTAGTGTTAGGGTTATGGTTGGGGTAGGAGTTAGGGTTAGGTTTGGGGTTAGGGGTTAGAGTTGGGGTTGGTGTTAGTGTTAGGATTGGGGTTAGGGTTAGGGTTAGGGTTGGGGTTAGGGGTTAGAGTTAGTGCAGGTGTTAGGGTTAGGGTTAGGGGTAGGGTTAGGGGTTAGGGTTAGGGTTAGTGTCAGGTTTTAGTGTTAGGGTTAGGGTTAGGTTAGGGTTAGGGTTAGAGTTACGGTAGGGTTAGGGTAGGGTTCGCGTTGGGGTTAGGGTTTAGGGTTAAGGTTAGCGTTATTATTAGTTTTATTGTTAGGGTTAGGGTTAGGGTTAGGTTTAGGGTTTAGGGTTAGGGTTAGGATTAGGGGTTAGGATTAGAATTATGGTTAGTGTTGTGGTAGGGGTTAGGTATAGGGTTGGGTAAGTGTTAGAGTTAGGGTTAGGGTTGGGTTCGGTGTTAGGGAAGATTTGGGGTTAGGTTTGAGTTAGGATTGGTGTTAGGGTTAGGGTTTAGGGTTATGTTTAGGGTTAGGGTTAGTGTTAGTGTTGGGGTTGGTGTTAGGGTTAGGGTTGGGGTTAGGGTTAGGGTTAGGGTTGGTGTTAGTTTTAATTTAGGGTTAGGATTAGGGTTAGCATTACTCTTAGGTTTAGGGTTAGAAAAGTTTTAGGGTTAGGGTTAGGGTTAGAGTTAGGTTTAGGTGTTTTGGTAATGGTTAGTGTTACGTTTAACGTTAGGGTTCGGTTTAGGGGTTAGGGTTAGGGTTAGGGTTAGGGTTAGGAGTTAGGATTAGGGTTAGCGTTACTCTTAGGTTTAGGGTTAGAAGATGTTTAGTGTTAGCTTTAGGGTTAGGGTTAGGGTTTTTGTTTGGGTTAGGGTTAGGTTTAGCTTTAGGTTTTGGTTTAGGGTTAGGTTTAGGGTTTGGTTTAGGGTTAGGGTTAGGGTTAGCGTTACTCATAAGTTTAGTTTTAGAAGAGGTTTATGGTTAGGGTTAAGGTTAAGGGTTCGGGTTAATGTTAGGGTTAGGTAGGGTTACGGTTTGGATTAGGGTTTGGGTTAGGGTTAGGGTTAGGGTTTCCTTTACTCATAGGTTAAGGGTTAGAAGAGATTTAGGTTTAGGGTTAGGGTTAGGGTTTAGGGTTAGGTTTAGGTTTAGGTTTAGGGTTTTGTTTAGGGTTAGGGTTTGGGTTAGGGGTTAGGTTGAGACTTATGGCTTAGGGTTAGGTTAGGGTTAGGGTTAAGTGTTAGCGTTAGGGTTAGGGTTAGGGTTAGGTTAGGGTTAGGGTTAGGGGTTAGCATCAGCGCTCAAGGTCAGCGTTTAGGGTTAGGGTTAGTGTTAGGTTTAGCATTAGCGTTAGGGTTAGCGTTAGGGTTAGGATTAGGGTTAGGTTTAGGGGTTAAGGTTAGTGTTAGGGTTAGGGGTTTTGGTTAGTGTTAGGGTTAGTGTTAGGGGTTAGGATTAGGGTTAGGGTTAGGTTTAGGTTTCGGTTGCATTTAGGGTTGAGGTTGGGGTTAGGGTTGAGATTGGGGTTGGGGTTAGGGTTGGGATTCTGGCTGTGTTTAGGGTTGGGGTTGGGGAAAGGGTTAGGGTTAGGGGTTAGAATTATGGTTATGGTTACGTTTAGGTTTGGGGTTGCGTTTAGGGTTGAGGTTGGGTTAGGGTTGAGATTGGGGTTGGGGTTAGGGTTGGGATTGTGGTTGGGTTTAGGGTTGAGTTTGGGGTTGGGGTTGGGGCTAGGATTAGGGTTAGTGTTAGGTTTAGGGTTAGTGTTACGGTTGGGATTAGGGTTAGTTTTAGGTTTAGGCTTAGGGTTATGGTTAGTGTTAGGGTTAGCGTTAAGATTAGGATTAGGCTTTGGTTTAGGGTTAGGGTTGGATTAGTGTTAGGGTTATGGTTCAGGCTAGGGATAGCATTAGGACGAGGGCTAGTGCTAGGGCTAGGGCTAGGTCTAGGGCTAGGACTATGGTTCGGGTTAGTGTTTAGTGTTATGGTTAGGGTTAGAGTTAAGTGTAGGGATAGGGTGAGGGGTTAGGGTTAGGGTTTGGGATAGTTTTAGGGTTAGGTTTTAGGGTTAGGGTTAAGGCTTGTGTTAGGGTTAGGTGTTAGGGTTAGGGTTAGGTTAGGGGTTATGGTTAGTTTAGGGTTGGTGTTAGGTTTAGGGTAGGATTAGGGTTAGGGTTGGGGTTAGGTTTAGGGTTGGAGTTGGGGTTAGGGGTTAGGGTTGGGGTTAGGGTTAGGGTTAGGGTTGGTGTTAAGGTAAGGTTTAGGGTTAGGGTTTAGGGTTAGGATTAGAATTAGGTTTAGAGTTAGGAGTAGGGTTAGGATTAGGTTTAGGGTAATGCTTCCGGCTAGGAATAGGTTTAGGACTAGGGCTAGTGCTAGGGATCGGGATAGGGCTATGGATAGGGCTAGGTTAGGGATATGGTGAGGGGTTAGGTTTAGGGTTAGGGTTTGCTTTAGGGTTAGGGTTAGGGTTAGGTTTAGGGTTAGGGTTTGGTTTAGGGTTTAGGTTTAGGATTAGGGTTAGGGGTTTTGGTTAGGGTTGCGGTTAACGTTAGGGGTTAGGGTGAGGGTTGGATTTAGGGTTAGGGTTAGGGGTTTTTGCTAGGGTTAGGGTTAGTGTTAGGGTTAGGTTTAGGGTTAGGTTTTGGTTTAGCATTATGGTTAGGTTTAAGTTTAGGATTAGGGTTAGGGTTAGGGTTAGGGTTAGTGTTACTCTTAGGTTTAAGGTTAGAAGAGGTTTAGGGTTAGGGTTAGGGTCAGGGTCAGGGTCAGGGTTTAGGGTTAGGATTAGCATTAGGTTAGCATTAGCGTTAGGGTTAGTTTTAGGGTTAGGGTAAGGTTTAGGGGTTTGGGTTAGTGTTAGGGTTAGGGTTAGGGATTAGGGTTGGGGTTAGTGTTAGGGGTTAGGGTTAGGTTTAGGGTTGGGGTTAGGGTTGGGGTTAGGGTTGAGATTGTGGTTGGGTTTAGGGTTGTGGTTGGGGTTAGGGTTAGTGTTGGATTTAGGGTTAGGGTTAGAGTTGGTGTTAGTGTTAGGTTTAGGTTTAGGGTTTGAGGTTAGGGTTAGTGTTAGGCTTTAGGGTTAGGATTAGTGTTAGGGTTAGGTTTGGTGTTTATGTTAGGGCTAGGGCTACAGCTAGGGGTTAGGGTTAGTGTTTAGTGTTATGGTTAGGATTAGAGTTAAGGGTAGCGATAGAGTGAGGGGTTAGAGTTAGGGTTAGGGATTGTGTTAGGGTTAAGGTTAGAGTTAGGGATTATGGTTAGGGTTATGGTAAGATTTTATGGATAGGGTTAGGGAAATGAATTTAGGCTTAGGATATGTGTTAGGGTTAAAGTTAGGGTTAGGGTTTGAGTTAGGCCTAGGGCTTGTGTTAGGGTTAGGGTAGGGCTAGGTTAGGTTTGCTTTGGGGTTTGGTTTAGGGTTAATGTTAGCTTTACAATTAGGTTTATTGTTTCGAATAGGGTTAGGGTTAGGCTTAGGGGATAGGATTAGGGTTTAGGGTTAGTGTTGGGGAAGCAGTTAGGGTTAGGGTTGGGGTTAGGGTTAGTGTTAGTGTTGGGGTTAGGGTTAGGGTTAAGGTTAGGGTTTAGGGTTAGGGTTAGGGGGGTTAGGGATAGGGTTAGCGTTACTCTTAGGTTTAGGGTTAGAAGAGTTTTAGGGTTAGGGTTATGTTTAGGGTAATGGTTAAGTTTAGCGTTACTGTTAGGTTTACTGTTAGGGTTAGGGTTAGGGTTAGTGTTTAGCGTTTAGGGATAGGGTTAAGTTTAATGTTAGGTTTAGTGTTAGGAGTAGGTGTTGGGATAGGGTTGGTGGTTAAGCTTAGGATTAGAGTTAAGGTTTGGGTTGTGTTATGGTTAGGGGTAAGGGTAGGTAGATGGGTAGTAGTAGGTTTAGGGATAGGGTTAGACGAGTTAGGGTTAAGATTAGGGTTAGTGTTACGGTTAGGGTTAGGGTTAGGGTTATGGGTAAGGTTTTGTGTTATGGTTAAGGTTAGTGTAAGGATTTAAGGTTAGGGTTAACGTTTGAGTTAGGGTTAGGTGTAAGGTTTATGGTTAGTTGTTAGGGTTAGGGATAGGGGTAGAGGTAGGGGTAGGGGCATTGGTTGGGGTTAGGGATAGGGTTAGGGTTGTGTTAGGGTTAGGGTTTTGGGTTTAGGGTTAGGGTTAGTGTTAGGGTCAGTTTTAGGGCTAGGGATAGTGTTAGGCCTAGGGCTAGGGCTACGGTTAGGGTTATGGTTAGGGTTTAGGGTTAAAGTTAGGGTTAGGATTAGGGTTAAGGTTTAGTGTTAGTGTTAGGTGTTAGGGTTAGTGTTAGGGTCAGGTTTGGGATAAGGTAAGTGTAAGGGTTAGGGTTAGGGTTTAGAGTTTAGAGTTTAGGAGTAGGGTTATGCTTAAGGTTAGTGCTAGAGTTAGGTCTAGGGGCTAGGGCTAGGGTTGAGGCTGGGCTAGGGCTAGGGTTAGAGTTAGGGTTGGGTGAGTTTTAGGGTTGGCATTAGGGTTAGGGGTAAGGGTAGGTTAGGTTTAGGGTTGGGGTAGGGGTAGGGGTAGGGTTAAAGGTATGTGGGTTAGTGGTAGGGTTTGGGTTAGGGTTAGGGTTAGGGGTTAGGGTTAGGTTTAGGCTTAGGGTTAGGTTTAGGTTAGGTTTAGGTTGAGGGTTTGTTATAAGGTTAGGTTTAGGGGTTTGGTTTTGGGTTAGGGTTAGCGTTAGTGTTACTCGTAGGTTTAGGGTTAAAAGACATTTAGGGTTAGGGTTAGTGATTAGGCTTAGGGTCAGGGTTGAGGCTTAGGCTTAGGTTTAGGGTTTGTTATAGGGTTAGGTTTAGTTTTTGGTTTGGGTTAGGGTTAGGGTTAGCTTTACTCTTAGGTTTAGGGTTAGGGTTAGGGTTAGAGTTAGTTTTAGGGTTAGTGTTAGATATAGGGTTAGGTTTAGAGTTAGGATTTAGGGTTAGCATTATGGTTAGGGTTAGTTTTAGGGTGAGGTTTAGGGTCAGGGTCAAGGTTTAGGGTTAGGGTTAGGGTTCAGGTTAGGGTTAGCATTACCCTTAGTTTTAGGGTTAGAAGAGGTTTAGGGTTAGGGTTTGGGTTAGGGTTAGGGTTAGAGGATTTATTTAAGGTTAGGTTTAGGGTTAGGGTTAAGTTTAGTGTTAGGGTTTGATTTAGGGTTAAGGTTAGGGTTAGAGTTAGGTTTAGGGTTTGGTTTAGGGTTTGGGTTAGGGTTAGGGTTAGCGTTACTCTTAGTTTAGCATTAAAAGACATTTAGCATTAGGGTTAGGGTTAGGGGTTAAGGTTAGGGTTAGGTTTAGCTTTATGGTTAGGGTTTGTTTTAGGGTTAGGTTTAGGGTTCGGGTTTGGTTTAGGGTTACGTTTAGTGTTAGTGTTAGCATTACTCTTAGGTTTAGTGTTAGAGGAGATTTAGGGTTAGGGTTACGGTTAGGTCTCAGGGTTAGGGTTAGGTTTAGGGGTAGGGTTTCGTTTAGGTTTAGTGTTAGGGTTAGGGTTAGGGTTAGGGTTAGCGTTAGGGTTTAGGGTTAGTTTAGGGTTAGGTTTAGGGTTAGGGTCAGGGTCAGGGTCAGGATTTAGGGTTAGGATTAGCGTTAGGGTTAGCATTAGCATTAGGTTTAGTGTTAGGGTTAGGGTTAAGTTTTTTGTTTAGAGTTAGATTTAAGGTTAGGGTTAGGGTTAGGGTTTGGCTTAGGGTTAGATTTAGGTTTAGGGTTAGGGTTATGTTTCTAGCTAGGTTAGATTTAGGACTAGGGCTAGTGCTAAGGCAAGGCGGATAGGGATAGGTCTAGGGGCTGGGGTTAGGGTTAGTGTTTAGTGTTATGGTTAGGGTTAGTGTATGTGTTAGGGTTAAAATTTGTGTTAGGTTTAGAATTAGGCCTAGGACTAGCGTTAGGGTTAGGGTTTGGATTAGGGTTAGGGTTAGGGTTAATGTTAGGGGTTTCATTAGGGTTAGGGTTAGAGTTAGGTTTTAGGGTTAGGGTTAGGGTTAGTCTTAGGGTTAGGGGTTGAGTCTTAGCATTAGGGTTAGAGTTAGTGTTAGGGTTAGTGTTACGTTTAGGGTCAGGGTCAGGGTCAGGGTTAAGGGTTAGGGTTAGGGTTAGGGTTAGCCTTAGCATTAGAGTTATAATTAGGGTTAAGGTTAGTGCTAGGGTTAGGTTTTAGGGTTAGGGTTAGGGTTTAAGGTTATTGTTAGAGTTAGGGTTAGGTGTTAGGGTTAAGTTTAGGGTTAGGGTTAGGTTTACCGTTAGCGTTGGGGTTGGGATTAGGGTTGAGGTTGGGGTTAGTTTTGGGATTGAGGTTGCCGTTAGGGTTGGGATTTTGGTTGGATTTAGGGTTGCGGTTGGGGTTAGGACTAGGGTTGGGGTTAGGTTTAGGGTTAGGGTGAGGTTTAAGGTTGGGTTTGGGGTTAGGATTAAGGTTGGGGTTAGGGTTAGGGTTGGTGTTAGGGTTAGGTTTATGGTTAGGGTTTATGTTTAGGATTAAGGTTAGGGTTAGGGTTATGGTTATGGTTCTGGCTAGGGATAGGTTTAGGACTAGGGCTAGTGCTAGGGATAGGGAGAGGGCTAGAGCTAGGGCTAGTGTTAGGTTAGTGTTTAGTGTTATGTTTAGGGTTAGAGTTAAGGGGTAGGGATAGGGTTAAGGTTAGCGATAGTGTTAGGTTTAAGGTTAGGGTTAGGGATTACGGTTAGTAATAGGGTTAGTGTTTAGGGTTAGGGTAGAGAAGAGTTTAGCCTTAGGATATGTGTTAGAGTTAAAGTTAGGGTTAGGATTAAAGTTAGGACTATGGCTAGGGTTAGGGTTAGGGTAGGGCTAGGGTAAGGTTTGCATTGGGGTTAGGTTTAGGGTGAAGTTTAGCATTATTATTAGGTTTATTGTTAAGGTTAGGGTTAGGGTTAGGGTTAGGGGTTAGAGTTAGGGTTAGGGTTTGGTTTAGCTTAGGGTTAGGGTTAGAGTTAGGTTTAGTGTTATTCTTAGATTTAGAGTTAGAAGAGGTTTACTGTTACGGTTAGGTTTAGGGGTTAGGGTTACTGTTAGGTTTAGGATAGGGTTTGGTTTAGGGTTAGGGTTAGGGGTTTGGTTGGGTTACGGTTAAGGTTAGGGTTAGGTTTAGCGTTACTCTTAGGTTTAGGGTTAGAAAGAGTTTTAGGGTTAGTGTTAGGGTTATGGTTAGGGGTTTGGATTAGGTTTAGGGTTAGGGTTAGGGTTAGGGTTAGGGTTAGTGTTAGGGTTTTTGGTTAGGAGTTAGGGTTAGGGTTAGGGCTAGGGTTAGGGTTTCAGGATTAGGGCTAGGGGTATAATTACGGTTAGGGTTAGTGTTAAGTTTTAGGGTTAGGATTAGATTAGGGTTATGGTTAGGGTTGGGGTTAGGGTTAGGGGTGAGTGTTCGGGTTAGGTTAGGGTTTGGGTTAGGGTTAGGGTTTAGTGTTACGGTTAGGGTTAGGGTTAGGATTAGGGGTTTAAGTTTAGTGTTAGGGTTAGAATTAGTGTTAGGGTTAGGGTTATGGTTAGGATCAGGGGTCAGGTCAGGGTTTAGGTTTAGGGTTAGGGTTAATGTTAGTGTTAGGGTTGGGGTTGGGGTTAGGGTTGGGGGTTGGGGTTAGGGTTGGGATTAGGGTTGGGGTAGTGTTGGGATTGTGGTTGGGGTTAGGGTTTGGGTTGGGGTTAGGGTTAGGGTTGGGGGTTAGGGTTAGGATTAGGGGTTAGGGTTGGGGTTAGGGTTTAGGATTAGGGTTAGGGTTAGGGTTTAGTATTAGGGTTAGGGTTGGTGTTAGGGCTAGGGTTAGTGGTTAGGGTTAGGGTTATGGATATAGTTAGGTTACGGTTAGGTTTGGGGTTGGGGTTAGGGTTGGGGTTGGTGTTAGGATTGGGATTGGGGTTGGGGTTAGGGTGGGTTTGGGGTTAGTGTTAGGTTTGGTGTTAGGGTTAGTGTTAGAGTTAGGGTTAGGGGCTGGGTTGAGTTAAATTTAGGGTTGGTGTTAGGGTTAGTGTTAGGGTTTTGGTTAGGTTTAGTGTTAGCATTAGGGGTTAGGTTTAGGGTTTGGGTTAGGGTTAGGGTTAGCATTAGTGTTAAGGTTAGTGTTAATGTTAGGGTTAGGTTTAGGGTTAGGGTCAGGGTTAGGGTCAGGGTTTAGGGTTAGGGTTAGCATTAATTTTAACGTTAGCCTTAGGGTTAGGGTTATGCTTAGGTTTACGTGTTAGGTCAGTGTTAGGGTTAGCGTTAGGGGTTAGTGTAAGGGTTAGGGGTAAGTGGTATGGTTAGGGTTAGGGGTTAGGGTTAGTGTTAGCGTTAGTGTTTAGGTTAGGCTTAGGGTTAGTGGATAGGATTAGGTTTAGGTTAGTGTTGGGTTAGAGGTTACGGTTAGGTTTAGGATTCGGGTTAGGGGTCGAGTTAGGGGTTGCGGTTAGGGTAGGGTTAGTGTTAGGGTTAGCGTTACTCTTAGGTTTTGGGTTAGAAGAGGTTTAGGGTTAGGGTTAGGGTTTGGGGTTGGGTTTACGATTAGGCTTAGGTTTGGGTTTGTGGTTAGGCTTGGGGTTGGGGTTAGGGTTGGGATTGGGGTTGGGGTTAGAGTTGGGATTGTGGTTGGGGTTAGGGTTTGGGTTGGGGTTAGGGATACGGTTAGGGTTAGGGTTCGGGTTAGGTTTAAGTTTGGGTTTGGTGTTAGATTTAGGGATGTGTTTAAGGTTAGGGTTAGGGTTGGTGTTAGAGTTAGAGTTATAGCTTACGTTTAGGGTTAGTGTTAGTGTTCACGGTTTAGGTTTAGGATTAGGGTTAAAGTTAGGGTAAGGTTTAGGGTTGGGTTAGTGTTATGGTTAGGGTTAGGGCTAGGGCTAGGATATGGTTAGGGCTACAGCTAGGGCTAGGGCTAGGGCTAGGGTTACGGTTAGGGTTAGGGATAGAGTTAGGGTAAGGGTTACGGCTGGATTAGGTTTAGGGTTAGTGTTTAGGTTTAGGGTTACGGTAAGTGTTAGGATTTAGGTTTACGTTTAGGGTTAGGGTGAGGGTTAGAGGTAAGGTTAGGGGTTGTGATTAGTGTTAGTTTTAGGGATATGGTTAGTTTTGGGTTAGTGTTAGGGTTAGGGTTAGTGTTTAGTGTTAGGGTTAGAATTAGGATTAGGGTTTAGGGTTTAGGGATAGGGTAGCTTTAATGTTAGTGTTAGGAGTAGGGGTAGGGATAGGGGTGGTGGTTAAATTTAGGATTAATGTTAAGGTTAGGGATGTGTTAGGGTTAGGGGTAAGTGTAGGTAGATGGGTAGTAGTAGGTTTAAGGTTAGGATTAGACAAGTTAGGGTTAAGATTAGGGTTAGGATGACGGTTAGGGTTGGGGTTAGGGTTATGGGTAAGGTTTAGGGGTAGGGTTAGGGTTAGTGTTAGGGTTTAAGGTTAGGGTTAACGTTTGAGTTAGGGTTAAGTGTTAGGTCTATGGTTAGGTGTTAGGGTTATGGATAGGCGTAGAGGTATGGGTAGGGGCATTGGTTGGGATTAGAGATAGGGTTAGGGTTAGTGTTAGGGTTAGTGTTAGGGCTTGGCATAGGTTTAGGGCTAGGGCTAGGGCTAGGGTTAGGGTTATGGTTAGGGTTTAGGCTTAAGGTTAGAGTTAGGATTAGGGTTACGGTTTAGGGTTAGTGTTAGGGGTTGGGTTAGGGTTAGGGTCAGGTTTGGGATAAGGATAGGGTTAGGGTTAGGGTTAGGGTTTAGAGTTTAGGGGTAGGGTTATGGTCAGGGTCAGGGTCACGGGTCAGAGTCAGGGTCTAGGTTTAGGGTTAGCTTTAGCGTTAGGGTTAACTTTAGGAGTTAGGGTTAGGTTAGCTTTAGGGGTTAGGGTTAGGGTTAGGTTTAGGTTAGGTTAGGGTTGGGGTTAGGTTAGGTTTAGGATTAGGAGTTTTGGTCAGGTTTAGGTTAGGTTAGGTGTTAGGTTTAGGGTTAGCGTTAGGGTTACGGTTAGTTTTAGGTTTAAAGTTAGGGGTTAGCGTTTGAGTTAGGGTTAGGTGTTAGGTTTATGGATAGGTGTTAGGGTTAGGGATAGGGGAGAGGTAAGGTTAGGGGCATTGATTGGGGTTAGGGATAGTGTAAGGTTTGTGTTAGGGTTAGGGTTTAGGGTTTAGGTTTAGGGTTAGTGCTATGGTTAATGTTAGGGCTAGGGGAAAGGGTTAGGGCTGTGTCTAGGGCTAGGGTTAGGATTATGGTTAGGGTTTAGGGTTAAGGTTAGGGTTAGGATGAGGGTTAGGGTTTAGAGTTAGTGTTAAGGGTTGGGGTTAGGGTTAGGGTTTTGGTTGGGGTTAAGTTTAGGTTTGTGGTTAGGGTTATAGTTAGGGTTAGGTTTTAGGTCAGGTTTAGGGTTAATGTTAGGGTTAGAACTTACGATTAGGGTTTGGTTTACAGTTAAGGTTAGCGTTATGGTTAGCGTTAGCGTTAGGGTTAGCATTAGGGGCAGAGTTAGGTTTAGGTTTAGGGGTTAGGTTAGTGTTAGGTTAGGGTTAGTGGTTAGGAATAGGGTTAGAATTAGGGTTACAGTTGGGGTTGCAGTTAGGGTTGTGGTTGTGGGATAAGGTTGGGGTTGGGGTTAGGGTTGGGATTGGGGTTGTGGTTAGGGTTAGGTTTTGGGTTAGGTCTAGTGTTAAGGTTATGTTTGGGTTAGGTTTAGGTTTGGGGTTGGGGTTAGGGTTACAGGTTTTCTTCAGGGTTTGGGTTAGGTTGAGGGGGTTAGGCTTAGGGTTTGTGTTAGGTTTAGGGTTAGCGTTAGGGTTACGGTTAATGTTAGGGTTATGTTAGGGTCAGGGTCAGGGTCAGGATTTAGGGTTAGGGATAGCGTTAGCGTAAGGGTTAGTGTTAGGGTTAGGGTTATACTTAGGGTTAGGTGTTAGGGTTAGTGTTAGGGTTACTGGTAGAGGTTAGGTTTAGCGTTAGGGGTAGAGTTAGGGTTAGGGGTTAGATTTAAGATTTAGGTTTAGGGTTAGGTTAAGTGGTTAGGATTAGCTTTAGGGTTAGGTTTGGGGTAGGGTTTAGGGTTAGGGTTAAGGTTGGGGTTAAGGTTAGGGTTAGGGTTAGGGTTAGCGTTACTCTTAGGTTTTGGGTTAGAAGAGGTTTAGGGTTAGGGTTACGGTTATGGTTAGGGTTGGGGTTATGGTTGGGTTTGGGGTTAGGGTTAGGATTGGGATTGGGGTTAAGGTTAGGTTTAGGTTTAGGGTTAGAGTTAGGATTAGAGGTATTGTTTGGTTTAGGGTTAGGGTTAGGAGTTATGGTTAGCGTTAGGTTGAGGCGTTAGGGTTAAGGTTAGTGTTAGGATTAGGGCTTAGGGTTAGGGTTAGGGTTTAGGATTAAGGCTTAGGGTTAGGGTTAGGTTTAGGGTTAGGGTTAGGGTTGGGGTTAGGGATTAGGGTTAGTGTTAGGGGTCAGGGGTTAGGGTTACGGTTAGGGTATGATGTAGGGTTAGGATTAGTGTTAGCGTTACTCTTAAGTTTAGGGGTAGAAGAGGTTTAGGGTTAGGGTTAGGGTTGGGGTTAGGGTTAGGGGTGTTGGTTAGGGTTAGTGCTAAGGTTAGGGGTAAGGTTAGGGTTAGGGTTAGGGATAGTGTTAATGTTAGGGTTAGGGTTTAGGGTTAGGGTTAGGTTTAGGGTCAGGTCAGGGTCAGTGTCAGGGTCAGGGTCAGTGTCAGGGTCAGAGTCAGGGTCAGGGTTTGGGGATATGTTTAGCATTAAGGTTTGCATTAGGGTTAGAATTATGGTTAGCATTAGGGTTTAGTGTTAGGGTTAGGGTTAGGGTTCGGGGTTAAGTTTATGTTAGGGTTAGGGTTTGGGTTAGGTTTAGGGTTGGGGTTAGAGTTAGGGTTGAGTGTTAGGATTAGGGTTTGAGTTAGGGTTAGGTGTTAGTGTTAGATGTAGGTTAAGGGGTTATTGTTAGGGTTAGGGATAGGGTTATGGGTAGGGTTAAAGCTATGTGTGGGTTAGGGTTAGGATTAGGGTTATAGTTAGGGTTGGGTTAGGTTTAGGTTTAGGGTTAGCTTTAGGGTTAGGGTTGGGGTTAGGGTTAGGGACGGGGTAGGGGTTATGGCTGGGATTGGGGTTGGAATTAGGTTTGGGATTGTGGTTGGGGTTAGGGTTGGGGTTGGGGTTAGGGTTAGGTTTGGGTTTATGGTTATGGTTAGGGTTGGGGTTAGGTTTAGGGTTGGGGTTGTGGTTATTGTTAGGATTGCTGTTGGGGTTAGGGTTACGGTGGGGGGTTGGTGTTAGGGTTAAGGTTAGGGTTAGGGTTTGGCTTAGGGTTAGGGTAGGGTTAGGGTTAAGTTTAGTGTTTGGGTTTGGTTTAGGATTAGGGTTAGGGGTTTTGGTTAGGGTTAGGTTTAGGTGTTAGGGTTATGGTTATGATTAGGGCTTACGGTTAGGGTTAGTGTTAGGGTTTAGGGATAGCCTTATGGTTAAGGTTAGTGTTAAGTTTAGTGTCTGGATTAGGTTCAGGTTCACAGTTAGTGTTTATGGTTAGGGTTAGCGTTAGGGTTAGCATTAGCATTAGGGTTAGGGTTAGGTTTAGGTTTAGGGGTTGAAGTTAGGTTTAAGTTTGAGGTTAGGTTTAGGGTGGGTGTTGGGGTTAGGGTTAGGGTTGGGGTTAAGGTTAGGGTTAGGGTTGTTGTTAGGGTTAGGTTAGGGTTAGGTTTAGGGGTTAGGTTTAGGGTTAGGGTTAGGGTTAGGGTTAGGGTTAGTGTTAGGTTTAGGGTTAAGGGTTAGGGTTAGGGTTAGGGGTGTTGGTTACGGTTAGGGTAGGGTTACGGTTTGGTTTACGGTTAGGGTTAGGTTTAGGGTTAGGGTTAGTGTTAGGGTTATGGTTCGGGCTAGGGATAGGTTTAGAATTAGGGCTAGTGCTAGTGTTAGGGCTAGGGCTAGGGCTAGGGCTAGGGCTAGGGCTAGGGCTAGGATTAGGCTTCGTGTTTAGTGTTATGTTTAGGGATAGGGTAAATGTTAACCTTAGGTTTAGGGTTAAAGCTTTGGGTTAGGGTTAGGGTTAGGGGTTTTGGTTACTATTAGGGTTAGGGATATTGTTAGGCTTAGGGTTAAGTTTAAGGTTTGGTTTAGGGTTAGGGTTATGATTAGGGTTATGGTTAGTGGTTTTGGTTATGGTTAGGGGTTACGGTTAGTGTTATGTTTATGGTTTAATGATAGGGTTGGGGTTAGGGTTAGGGTTACGATTTAGGATTAGGGATTGGGTTACTGTTAGGGTTAGGGTTTAGGGTTAACGTTACGGTTAGGGTTATTGTTAGGGTTACGGTCAGGGTCAGGGTCAGGTTTTAGGGTTAGTGTTAGCGATATGGTTAGCGTTACTGTTAGGGTTAGTGTTAGGGTTAGGGTTAGGGGTTAGGGTTAGTGTTAGTGTTAGGATTAGGGGTTAGGGTCATGGTTAGGGTAGGGGTTGGTGTTAGGGTTATCGTTAGGGTTAGGGTTGTGGTTGGGGTTAGGGTTAGGGTTAGCTTAGGGGTTAGTGTTATGTTTAGGGTTAGGTTTATTGGTTAGGTTTAGTGTTAGGGTTAGTTCACGGTTAGGGTTGGGTTAGGGTTAGGGATGGGGTTAGGTTTGGGGCTAGGTTTAGGGTTAGGGTTAGGATTTAGGGTTATGGATAGGGTTATGGATTGTATTGTTTGGGTTATGGATAGGGTTAGTGTTAGGTTTTAGGTTTTAGGGTTAGGGTTAGGGTTAGGGATTTTGGTTAGGGTTAGGGATAGGATTAGTGGTTAGGATTAAGATTTGGGTTAGGGGTAGTGTTAGCATTAGGGTTAGGGTTAGTGTTAAGGTTAGGGTTAGGGTTAGGGGTTAGAGTCAGCAGGTCAGGGGTCAGGGTTTAGGTTTAGGGTTAGCGTTAATGTTAGGTTAGGGTTAGGGTTAGGGTTAGGTTTAGGATTAGGGTTAGTGTTAGTGTTAGGAGTAGGGGTTAGTGTTAGGTTTAGGGTTAGTGGTAAGAGTTAGGGTTAGGATCAGGTGTTAGGGTTATGTTTAGGGTTAGGGTTTAGGGTTAGGGTTAGGGTTAGTGTTGGGTTTAGTGTTAGGGTTAGGGTTAGGGTTAGTGTTGGGTTTAGGGTTAGGGTTAGGGTTAGGGTTAGCGTTACTCTTAGGTTTTGGGTTAGAAGAGGTTTAGGGTTAGGGTTAGGGTTAGGGGTTAGGGTTAGGTTTAGTGTTAGGGTTGGTGTTAGGGTTAGTGTTAGGGTTTCTGTTAGGGATAGGGCTAGGGTTAGGGTTAGGCTTATGTTTAGGGGTTAGGGGTTACGTTTAGTTTTTACTGTTATGGTTAGTGTTAGAGTTAAGGTTAGGGATAGGGTTAGGGGTTGGTTTTAGGTTAGGGATAGTGTTAGGGTTAAGGTTTGGGTTAGGGATTAGGGTTAGGGTTAGAGTTTAGTGTTAGGGTTAGGGAAAGTGTTTAGGCTTAGGATATGTGTTAGGTTTAAAGTTAGTGTTAGGATTAGAGTTAGCCTAGGGCTAGGGTTAGGGTAGGTTTAGGGTAGGGTTGGCGTTGGGGTTAGGTTTAGGGTTAAGGATAGCATTACTATTAGGTTTGTTGTTATAGAGGGTTAGGTTTAGGGTTATGGTTAGAATAGGATTAGGCTAGGGTTAGGGGTAGGTTTAGAGGTTGTGGTTAGTGTTAGGGTTAGGGTTAGTGTTAGGGTTGTGTTAGGGTTAAGGTAAGTGTTAGATTTTAGTGTTAGGGTTAGGGTTAGGGTTATGGTTTAGGGTTTAGGGATAGTGTTATGGGTAGGGGTAGGGGTAGTGATGCAGGTAGGTTTTTGGTGTTTTGTTTAGGTTTGGGTATAAGGTTATGGTTGGGTTAGTGGTAGGGGTAGAGGTAGGGTTAGTGTTAGGTTTAGATGAGTTAGGATTAGGGTTAGGGTTAGCAGTTAGTGTTAGAAGTTAGGCTTAGGGTTAGGGTTTAATGTTAGTGTTTGGGTTAGGGTTTACTGTTAGGGCTAGGGTTAGGGTTGGGGTTAGGGTTGGGTTAGGGTTAAGGTAAGGGTTAGTTTTTAGTGTTAGGGTTAGGGTTAGGGTTAGGGTTATGGTTTAGGGTTTAGGGATAGGGTTATGGGTAGGGGTAGGGGTAGGGGTAGTGATGCAGGTAGATTTAGGTGTTTTGGTCGGGTTAGGGATAAGGTTACGGTTGGGTTAGTTGTAGGGGTAGAAGTAGGGTTAGGGTTAGGTTTAGACAAGTTAGGGTTAGGGTTAGGGTTAGCGGTTAGTGTTAGAAGTTAGGGTTAGGGTTAGGGTTTTTTTAATTTAAATTTATTTATTTTTTTAATTACAATACTGTATTTGTTTTGCCATACATTGACACGAATCAGCCATAGGTGAACACAATCGCCCAATGCCGAAGCCCCCTCCCACCTCCCACCCCACATCCTCTACCTGAATCATCCTGTGCATCAGCCCGATGCATCCTGCATCCTACACCAAACATAGATTAGCGCTTCATTTCTTACAGGAAAATACACATGCTTCACTGCCATTCTCCCAAACCATCCCACCCTTTCCCTCTCCCTCAGAGTCCAAAAGTCCACTCTATACCTCTGTGTCTCTTGTTGTCTCACATATAGGGTCATCATTACTGTCTTCTAAATTCCATATATATGTGTCAGTATACTGTATTGGTGTTTTTCTTTCTGGCTTACTTCACTCTGTATAATTGGTTCCAATTTCATCCATCTCATTAGAACTGAGTCAAATTTATTCTTTTTAAGGGCTGAGTAGTATTCCATAGTGTATATGAACCACAGCTTTCTTATCCATTCATCTGCTGATGGACATCTAGGTTGCTTCCATGTCCTGGCTATTATAAACAGCGCTGCAATGAACATTGGGGTACATGTGTCTCTTTCAATTCTGTTTTCCTCGGTGTGTATGCCCAGCAGTGGGATTGCTGGGTCATAAGGCAGTTCTATTTGCAATTTTTTAAGGAATCTCCACACTGTTTTCCATAATGGCTGTACTAGTTTGCATTCCCACCAGCAGTGTAAGAGGGTTCCCTTTTCTCCACACCCTCTCCAGCATTTATTGCTTGTAGACTTTTGGATCGCAGCCATTCTGACTGGTGTGAAATGGTACCTCATTGTGGTCTTGATTTGCATTTCTCTGATAATGAGTGATGTTGAGCATCTTTTCATGTGTTTGTTAGCCATCCATATGTCTTCTTTGGAGAAATGCCTATTTAGTTCTTTGGCCCATTTTTTTTATTGGATCATTTATTTTTCTGGAGTTGAGCTGCATAAGTTGCTTATATATCTTTGAGATTAGTTGTTTGTCAGTTGTTTCATTTGCTATTGTTTTCTCCCATTCAGAAGGCTGTCTTTTCACCTTGCTTATAGTTTCCTTTGTTGTGCAGAAGCTTTTAATTTTAATTAGATCCCATTTGTTTATCTTTGCTTTTATTTCCAGTATACTGGGAGATGGATCATAGAGGATCCTGCTGTGATTTATGTCGGAGAGTGTTTTGCCTATGTTCTCTTCTAGGAGTTTTATAGTTTCTGGTCTTACATTTAGATCTTTAATCCATTTTGAGTTTATTTTTGTGTATGGTGTTAGAGAGGGGTCTAATTTCATTCTTTTACAAGTGGTTGACCAGTTTTCCCAGCACAACCTGTTAAAGAGACTGTCTTTACTCCATTGTATATTCTTGCCTCCTTTGTCGAAGATAAGATGTCCATAGGTATGTGGGTTAATCTCAGGGATTTTGATTTTGTTCCATTGATCTATATTTCTGTCTTTGTGCCAGTACCATACTGTCTTAATGACTGTGGCTTTGTAGTAGAGCCTGAAGTCAGGCAAGTTGATTCCTCCAGTTCCATTTTTCTTTCTCAAGATTGCTTTGGCTATTCGAGGTTTTTTGTATTTCCATACAAATCTTGAGATTATTTGATCTAGTTCTGAGAAAAATACTGCTGGTAGCTTGATGGGAATTGCATTGAATCTGTAGATTGCTTTGGGTAGTATACTCATTTTCACTATATTGATTCTTCCAACCCATGAGCATGGTATATTCCTCCATCTATTGGTGTCTTCTTTGATTTCTTTCATCAGTGTTTTATAGTTTTCGATATATAGGTCTTTAGTTTCTTTAGGTAGGAATATTCCTAAGTATTTTATTATTTTCGTTGCAATGGTGAATGGAATTGTTTCCTTAACTTCTTTTTCTACTTTCTCATTATTAGTGTATAGGAATGCAAGGGATTTCTGAGTGTTGATTTTATATCCTGCAACTTTACTATATTCATTGATTAGCTCTAGTAGTTTTCTGGTCGAGTCTTTAGGATTTTCTATGTAGAGGAACATGTCATCTGCAAACAGTGAGAGTTTTACTTCTTCTTTTCCAATTTGGATTCCTTGTATTTCTTTTTCTGCTCTGATTGCTGTGGCCAAAACTTCCAGTACGATGTTGAAGAGTAGTGGTGAAAGTGGACACCCTTGTCTTGTTCCTGACTTTAGGGGAAATGGTTTCAATTTTTTGCCATTGAGGATAATGTTAGCTGTGGGTTTGTCATATATAGCTTTTATTATGTTGAGGTATGTTCCTTCTATTCCTGCTTTCTGGAGAGTTTTTATCATAAGTGGATGCTGAATTTTGTCAAAGGCTTTTTCTGCATCTATTGAGATAATCATATGATTTCTATTTCTCAGTTTGTTAATGTGATGAATTACATTGATTGACTTGCGGATATTGAAGAATCCTTGCATCCCTGGGATAAAGCCCACTTGGTCATGGTGTATGATCTTTTTAATGTGTTGCTGGATTCTGATTGCTAGGATTTTGTTGAGGATTTTTGCATCTATGTTCATCAGTGATATTGGCCTGTAGTTTTCTTTTTTGTGGTGTCTTTGTCAGGTTTTGGTATTAGGGTGATGGTGGCCTCATAGAATAGGTTTGGCAGTCTACCTTCCTCTGCAATTTTCTGGAATAGTTTCAGTAAGATAGGTGTTAGCTCTTCTCGAAATTTTTGGTAGAATTCAGCTGTGAAGCCGTCTGGACCTGGGCTTTTGTTTGCTGGAAGATTTCTGATTACAGTTTCAATTTCCGTGCTTGTGATGGGTCTGTTAAGATTTTCTATTTCTTCCTGGTTCAGTTTTGGAAAATTGTACTTTTCTTATAATTTGTCCATTTCTTCCAAGTTGTCCTTTTTATTGGCATATAATTGCTGATGGTAGTCTCTTATGATTCTTTGTATTTCTGAGTTGTCTGTCGTGATCTCTCCATTTTCATTTCTAATTTTGTTGATTTGATTTTTTTTTCTCTTTGTTTCTTGATGAGTCTGGCTAATGGTTTGTCAATTTTATTTATCTTTTCAAAGAACCAGCTTTTTGTTTTGTTGATTTTTGTTATGGTCTCTTTTGTTTATTTTTCATTTATTTCTGCCCTAATTTTAAGGATTTCTTTCCTTCTACTAACTCTGGGGTTCTCTATTTCTTCCTTCTCTAGTTGCTTTAGGTGTAGAGTTAGGTTATTTATTTGACTTTTTCTTGTTTCTTGAGGTATGCCTGTATTGCTATGAACTTTCCTCTTAAGACTGCTTTTATAGTGTCCCAAAGGTTCTGTGTAGTTGTGTTTTCATTTTCATTTGTTTCGATGCATATTTTGATTTCTTTTTGATTTCTGCTGTGATTTGTTGATTATTCAGAAGGGTGTTGTTCAGCCTCCAAATGTTGGAATTTTTAATAATTTTTCTCCTATAATTGAGATCTAACCTTAGTGCATTATGGTCAGAGAAGATGCTTGGAATAATTTCAATTTTTTGAATTCATCAAGGTTAGATTTATGACCCAGAATGTGATCTATTCTGGAGAAGGTTCCGTGTGCACTTGAGTAAAAGGTGAAATTCATTGTTTTAGGGTGAAATGTCCTATAGATATCAATTAGGTCTAACTGGTCTATTGTATCGTTTAACGTTTGCGTTTCTTTGTTAATTTTCTGTTTAGTTGATCTGTCCATAGGTGTGAGTGGGGTATTAAAGTCTCCCACTATTATTGTGTTATTATTAATTTCCCCTTTCATGCTTGTTAGCAATTGTCTTACATATTGCGGTGCTCCTATGTTGGGTGCATATATATTTATAATTGTTATATCTTCTTTTTGGATCGATCCTTTAATCATTATGTAGTGGCCTTCTTTGTCCCTTTTCACAGCCTTTGTTTTAAAGTCTATTTTTTCGGATATGAGTATTGCTACTCCTGCTTTCTTTTGGTCTTTATTTGCATGGAATATCTTTTTCCAGCCCTTCACTTTCAGTCTGTATGTGTCCATTGTTTTGAGGTGGGTCTCTTTTAGGCAGCATATATAGGGATCTTGTTTTTGTATCCATTCAGCCAGTCTTTGCCTTTTTGTTGGGGCATTCAACCCATTTACATTTAAGGTAATTATTGATAAGTATGCACCTGTTGCCAGTTACTTTATTGTTTTGGGTTCGGGTTTATATGTCCTTTTTGTGTTTCCTTTCTAAAGTCTATCCTTTAGTATTTGTTGGAGAGCTGGTTTGGTGGTGCTGAATTCTCTCAGCTTTTGCTTGTCTGGAAAGCTTTTGATTTCTCCTTCATATTTGAATGAGATCCTTGCTGGGTACAGTAGTCTTGGCTGAAGGTTATTATCTTTCATCACTTTAAGTATGTCTTGCCATTCCCTTCTGGCCTGAAGAGTTTCTATTGAAAGATCTGCAGTTATTCTTATGGGGATCCCCTTGTGTGTTATTTGTTGTTTTTCCCTTGCTGCTTTTAGTAATTGTTCTTTGTGTTTGGTCTTTGTTAGTTTGATTAAATATGTCTTGGGGTGTTTCGCCTTGGGTTTATCCTGTTTGGCACTCTCTGGGTTTCTTGGACTTGGGTGATTATTTCCTTCCCCATTTTAGGGAAGTTTTCAACTATTATCTCCTCAAGTATTTTCTCATGGTCTTTCTTTTGTCCTCTTCTTCTGGGACTCCTATAATTCGAATGTTGGAGCGCTTCATATTGTCTTGGAGGTCTCTGAAGTTGTCCTCATTTCTTTTAATTCGTCTTTCTTTTTCCCTCGCCGATTCATTTATTTCTACCATTCTATCTTCTATTTCACTAATCCTATCTTCTGCCTCCGATATTCTACTATTTGTAGCCTCCAGAGTGTTTCTGATCTCATTTAGTGCATTATTCATTATATGTTGACTCTTTTTTATTTCTTCTAGGTCCTTGTTAAACCTTTCTTGCATCTTCTCAATCCTTGACCCCAGGCTATTTATCTGTGATTCCATTTTTATTTCAAGATTTTGGATCATTTTCACTATCATTATTCGGAATTCTTTCTCAGGTAGATTCCCTATCTCTTCCTCTTTTGTTTGGTTTGGTGGGCATGTCTCCTGTTCCTTTACCTGCTGGGAATTCCTCTGTCTCTTCATCCTGGTTATATCGCTGCGTTTGGGGTGGCTTTTCTATATTCTGGGAATTTGTGGAGTTCACTTTATTATAGAGTTTCCTCTCTGTGTTTGGTGTTATATCACTGGTTTGTCAAAGTTTCTTGATCAGGGAGGCTTGTGTTGGAATTCTGGTGGGTGGATCTGGATTTCCTCTCTCTGGAGTGTTGTGACTTGTGAAGTAATGGGTTATGAGACGTCAATGGTTTTGGAGTATTTTGAGTTGCCTATGTATTGAAGCTCAGGGGCTTGTTCTTGTGTTGCTGGAGAATATGCGTGGTATGTCTTGCTCTGGAGCTTGTTGGCCCTTGGGCAGTGCTCAGTTTTAGTATAGGTATGAAGGCGTTTGATGAGCTCTAATTGGATAATGTTCCCTGTGTTCAGGAATTCTTTGTTGATCACAGGATTTGGAATTATGCCTCCTGATTCTGGTTTTCAGATTTATGTTTACAATAGCCTCATGATTTCTCCATATATTCAACACTAATGTTAAAACATCTAGGTTAATGATGATAGGTTTCTCCACCTCGAGAGTCGTCCCTAGAAGATAGGTGAGTTACTTGGAGGAGAGAAGAGGGAGGGGGTAGTTAGAGGTGAGTGGAATGGGATGAGGTGGAATCAAAAGAGGGAAAAGGAAGTTAACCCGTAGCCACTTTCTTGTGTGTGCTCCGAAGTCTGGACCACTCAGAGGTGGTCACAGAGTTATACTTGGAAGAGGAGAGGAAGGAAGTAGATAGAGGTGGTCAGGAGGATAAAGGGGGAGATGGGAAGGAGGGATACAGATCCGGTCAGTGACCAGTTCCCTTAGAGTTCTCCTCCTTCTGGAACGCTCAGAGGTTCATAGAGTTGGGTAGAGAGGGGAGGGGGGAGGGGAGGGAGACAAAAGCCACCTGGTGGGGAAAAGAGAGATTCCAGAGGTGGAGAGAGTGGTTAAGCCAGTAGTCTTGCACTCATGTAAAACTGGATACTGAGGATTAGGTTTTTAAAAGTACAAAATTGGCAACAATAACCAAAATGTCAAGATTAAAAAACTGGAGTATAGATTGGATTTTCAAAGATAGATTATTGAAGAGAAGAGGAATGAGGAGAGAGGCATTTAAAAAAATAGAGAAAAAGAAAAAAAAAAAGTAAAATATAATAAAAGATTCCAGAATTATTAAAAGACAACTTCCTTCACCATTAAGACTACATACGGCGTTTGCTTAAATGATAGGGTGTTTTTTTAAGTAATATTAGGTTATAAAAATAACTAGAAATATAGAAGACTTAAAATTTAAGGAAGTTTAGGGGAAAAAGCATGAAAAAGAAAAGGATAAGCAAATTTAAAAGGAAAAGAAATAATTTTTAAAGAAAGAAAAAAAATTCTTAAAAAAAATCATGCTTCCACATCACCTCCCCCAAAAAAAATTTTTTTTTGATCATAAAAGTAGAAACGGCGTATCTGTCGCTTTCTCTGTCGTTGAGGACTGTGTGGAGTCGCTACCAAGGCAGTTCCCTCTGTTTGCCTTCCTCTGTTTGCTGGTCTCTTCCGTGTCTGATTTCTGTCTTGCCACAGGGAGGGTGGTGGTGAGCTCTGCACTGGGCTTTCCCCTTCCCAATCTGCGGGATAACCGTGTGGGGCCTGGCCTATGTTTCATGCAATTCCCTGGTTTTAGCCGCTCAGGATTGGCACTCAGGAAGTCCCCTCCGGGTGCTGGGTTTGGTCCCAAGTCCGAGTGGCTAGGGAGTTTGGCTCGGACTATTGTTGCATCTTCTGGGCTCTGCGGGTAGCTCAATTTTCTGGGATCTCCACCGGGGCTCTTTTTCAGGCAGACGATGACCACTCAGATACCCCCAGAAGTCTCATCAAAGAGGCCCGCTTGCAATTTGGTAGGTAATGACTCTCTTGAGCTGCGACTGCCCTCTTCCAGCGCTTCAGGCTCTGGCTGCCTGTCGCCAGTGGGGGATGGTCTGCAGCCGGCTATTTCCGATCCGTCCTTTGTTCTGTGCGTGGGCCTGTCAGTGCCTTATGTTAGGGCGTTTCACGTGTTAGTTATCCCCCAGTCTCGTTTGCTAGTCCGGGATAATTCGTTCTATCCACGCGCGGACCCGATTCTGGCCCCGTTACGCCCTGATTCTCGAGAAAAGCCCTGCAGCCTATGTCTCCCGCAGACCAATTTTTAGAGAGCACTGTCGCGGGCGCGCTCCTCCCTTCCCAACCCCCATTGCTGTCGGACGCAGGCATTTGCGCTGCTTATTCACTGGGGGTTATACTGTTGAATTCGTAATCTGTTGGTTTTAATTATTTATTTATTCTTCCTTCTTGTTATGTTGCCCTCTGTGCTCCCAGGGCTCGCCCCATGCACAGCTGTGAGAAAGTTCCCCAGTTTTAGGGAACCTCTCTCTTTAAGAGTCTCTTCCTGGGACGGGATTCCCTTCCCGTGCTGGGGTTCCCTCCCTACCTCATTTGTCACTCTCTTAGTTCTTTATAATAAAATAAAATAAAATAAAATAATTCCTACCAGGTTTTGAAGCCAATGATCTGCTTTGCTGGATGCCTGATGTCCTCTGCCAGCAGTCAGAAGTTATTTTGTGGCATTTTCTCGGCGTTGAAATGTTCTTTTGATGAGGTAGAGAGGGATAAAGTGTTCTCCCCATCCTATTCCTCTGCCATCTTTTTTCCCTCTCCAGGGTTAGGGATTAGACTTAGGGTTAGGATTAGGGTTTACTGTTAGGGCTAGGGTTTGAGTTAGGGTAAGGGGTAAGGGTTGGGTGTAGGTTTAGGGGTTACGGTTAGGGTTAGGGATAGGGGTAGGGGTACAGTTAAAGCTATGTGTGGGTTTTGGTTAGGGTTAGGGTTAGGTTTAGGGTTGGATTAGGGTTAGGGTTAGGGTTCGGGGTTAGGTTTACATTTAGGGTTAGGGTTAGTTGTTAGGGGTAGCGTAGGGTTAGGATTTAGGGTTAGGGTTAGTGTTTAGGATTAGGGTTAGGGTTAGGGTTGGGGTACGGGTTAGGGTTAGGTTGGATGTTAGGGTTAGGGTTACGGTTAGGGTTGGGGTTAGGGTTAGTGTTAGGATTGGTGTTAGGATTAGGATTAGGGTTAGGGTTAAGGTTAGGATTAGGGTTAGGGTTAGGGTTAGGGTTAGCGTAACTCTTAGGTTTAGGATTACAAGAGGTTTAGGGTTAGGGGTTAGGGTTAGGGTTAGTGTTAGTTTTAGGGTTGGGGTTGGGGTTTGGGTTGGGATTGGGTTTAGGGTTGGGATTGGGGTTGGTGTTAGGGTTGGGATTGTGGTTGGGTTAGGTTTAGGGTTAGGGTTAGGGTTGGGGTTAGGGTATGGTTAGGGTTAGGGTTGGGGTTGGGGTTGTGGTTAGGTTAGGGTTAGGGTTGTTTTAAGGTTAAGGGTAGGGGTAGGGGTAACGGTAAGTGTATGGGTTGGGGTTAGGGTAGTGTTAGGGTTAGGGTTAGCATTACTCTTAGGTTTAGGGTTAGAAGTAGTTTCGGTTTAGGGTATGATTTAGGGTTAGGGTTAGGGGTTAGGCTTAGGATTCGGTTTAGGTTAGATTTAGGGTTTATGGTTAGGGGTAGAGGTAGCGATATGTGTTGGAGTTTGGGTTAGCGTTAGGTTTAGGGTTGGGTTAGGGGTTAGGTTAGGGTTTAGTGTTACGGTTAGGGTTAGTGTTAGTGTTAGAGTTAGGGTTAATGTTAAGGTACGGAAAAGGGTTAGCATTAGGGTTAGGGTTAGGGTTAGGGTTGTTTTAAGGTTAAGGGTAGGGGTAGGGGTAACGGTAAGTGTATGGGTTGGGGTTAGGGTAGTATTAAGGTTAGGGTTAGCATTACTCTTAAGGTTAGGGTTAGAAGAGATTTCGTTTAGGGTAAGATTTAGGGTTAGGGTTATGGATTAGGCTTGGGGTTAGGGTTAGGGTTGGGTTATGGTTAGGGTTAGTGTTAGGTTTAGGATTAGGGTACGTTTAAGGTTAGTGTTGGGATTGAGGTTAGGGATAGGATTAGGGTTAGCATTACTGTTAGGGTTAGGGTTAGAAGAGGATTAAGTTTAGGGTTAGGGTTAGGGTTAGGGTTAGTGTTAGTGTTAGGGTTAGGGTTAGAGTTTAGGGTTAGGGTTAGGGTTAGGGTTAGGGTTAGAGCTAGAGTTAGTGTTATGGTTGGGGTAAGGGTTAGCATTAGGATTAGGGTTAGGGTTAGAGTTAGGATTAGGGTTAGAGTTACGTTACAGTTAGGGTACGGTTAGGGTTAGGGATGAGGTTGGGGTTAGGGTTAGGGATAGGGTTATGGGTTAGGGTAAGATTTGGGTTATGGTTAGGGTTACGGTTAATGTTTATGGTTAGGGTTAGGGTTAAGGTTAGGGATTAGGGTTTAGGGATATAGTTAGGGTTAGGGTTAGGGTTAGGGATAGGTTTAGGGTTAGTGTTAGACAAGTTAGGGTTATGGTTAGGGTTAGGGTTATGGTTAGGCTTGTGTTAGGGTTAGGGATAGGGATAGGGTTAGGGGTAGGGGTAGGGGTAGGGTTAGGTTAGACAAGTTAGGGTTAGGGTTAGGGTTACGGTTAGGGTGGTGGTTAGTGTTTAGGGTTAGGGTTAGGGTTAGGGATAGGGTTAGTGTTAATGTTAGGGTTAGTGTTAAGGTTGGGGTTAGGGTTAAGGTTAGGATTAGGTTAGGGTTAGTGTTAGGTTTGGGTTAGTTTTAGGCTTAGCATTAGGGTTAGGGTTAGGGTTTGGTTAGGGTTAGAGGTAGGGGTAGGGGTAAGGGTAGGTGTATGTGTTGCGGTTAGGGTTAGGTTTTGGGTTAGGGTAAGTTTAGGTTTAGGGCTAAGGTTAGAATAGGGTTATGGTTAGGTTAGAGTTAGGGTATGGTTAGGGTTAGGGTTGAGATTGGGTTTACAGTTAGGGTTAGGGTTAGGTTTGGAGTTAGGTTTGGGTTATGGTTAGGGTTAGGGTTTATGTTTAGGGTTAAGGACAGCGTTAGGGATTAGGGTTTAGTGATAGGGTTAGGGTTAGGGTTAGTGTTAGGATTAGGGGTAGGGTTAGGGTAAGGGATAGGTTTAGGGTTAGGGTTACACGACTTAGGGTTAGGGCTGCACGATTTAGAGTTAGGGTTAGGTTTGGGTTAGGGTTAAGGTTAGGGTTTGGGTTAGGGTTAGTGTTTAGGGTTAGGGTTAGAAGAGTTAGGGTTAGGGTTAGGGTTAGGGTTAGTGTTTTGGGTTAGGGCTAGGGTTAGGGATTAGGGCTTAGGGATTGGGTTAGGGTTAGGGTTAGGGTTTAGAGGTAGGGATATTGTTTGGGTTTAGTGTTAGGGTTAGGATTGGGTTAGGGTTTGTGTTAGTGTTCTGGTTTAGGTTTAGGGTTAGTGTTATGATTAGAGTTAGCTTGAAGGTAGGGTTAGGGTTGGGGTTAGTGTTAGGGTTAGCATTAGTGTTAGGGTTAGGGTTTGGTTAGGGTAAGGGGTATGGGTAGGGATAAGTGTAGGGGTATGGTTTGGGGTTAGGGTTAGGGTTTGGGTTAAGGTAGGGTTAGTGTTAGAGTTAGTTTTAGGGTTAGAGTTTAGGGTTAGGGTTAATGGTAGGGGTAGGGGTTAGGCCTAAGGATACGGTTAGGTCTAGGGCTAGTGTTAGGGCTATGGCTAGGGCTAGGCTAGAGTTAGGGTTAGGGTTAGTGTTTAGAGTTAGGTTAGGGTTACGTTTTAGAGTTTGGGTTAGGGTTACAGTTTTGGGTTATGGTTAGGATTTAGGGTTAGGTTTAGGGATAGGGTTAGTTTTCATGTTAGGTTTAGGGCAAGGATTAGGATTAGGTTTAAGGTTGTTGTTAGGGTTAATGTTAGTGTTTGGGTTAACGTTAGGGTTAGGGTTAGGGTTTGGTTAGGGTTAGGGGTAGGGGGTAGTGGTAAGGGTAGAGGTATGGGTTGCGTTCAGGTTCAGGTTTTGGGTTAGGATTGAGTTAGGATTAGGGTTAGTTTTAGGGTTAGAATTTAGGGTTTAGGGTTAGGGTTAAGGGTAGGGGTAGAGTTAGTCCTAAGGATAGGGTTAGGCCTAGGGCTAATGCTGCGGGGGGTAGGTCTAGGGCTAGACTAGGGTTAGGGTTAGGGTTAGGGTTCAGGGTTAGGATTAGGGTTAGGTTTTAGTATTAGGGTTAGGGTTAGGTTTATTGTTAGTGTTAGGGTTGGGGTTAGTTTTACGGTTAGGGTTAGGTTTAGGCTTAGGGTAGGGTTAGGTTTAGGGTTGGGGTTGGGTTTAAGAATAGGATTAGGGTTAGCCTAACTGTTAGGGTTAGGGATAGAAGAGGTTTAGATTTAGTGTTAGGGATAGAAAAGGGTTAGGGTTAGGATTAGGTTAGTGTTAGGGTTAGGGTTAGGTTTGTGTTATGTTTAGGGTTAGCATTAGTGTTTAGGGTTAGGGTTAGGGTTAGGGATTAGGGTTTAGGGATAGAGTTAGGGTTAGGGTTTAGGGTTAGGGGTATTGGTATGGGTTGGAGTTAGGTTTAGGGTTAGGATTGGGTTAGGGTTAGTGTTAGGGTTAGGGTTTAGGATTAGGGTTAAGGTTAGGGTTAGGGTTAGGGTACGGTTAGGGGTTGGGTTGGGGTTGGGGTTACGGTTAGGTTTAGGGTTTAGGGTTATGGTTTGGTTCAGGGTTAGGTTTAGGGGTTAGGGTTACGGGTAGTGTTAGTGGTAGGAGTATGGGTTGGGGTTTGGGTTAGGGTTACGATACGGTTTAGGTTTATGGTTAGCGTTAGGGTTAGTGGTAGGGTTAGCGTCAGGGTTAGCGTTAGGTTTACGGTTTGGTTAGGGGTAGGGGTAAGTATAGTGGTATGGGTTGGGGTTAGGATTAGGATTTGGGTTAGGGTTGGGTTAGGGGTTAGGGTTTAGGGTTTAGGGTTGGGGTTAAGGGTAGGGGAGGGTTAGGCCTAAGAATAGGGTTAGGCCTAGGGCAAGTGCTAGGGCTATGAATAGGGCTTGGCGAATGTTAGGGTTAGGGTTAGGGTTTAGGGTTAGGGTTAGGGTTAGGTTTTAGAGTTAGGGTTAGGGTTAGGTTTAGGGTTTAGAGTTAGGGTTAGGTTTTAGAGTTAGGGTTAGTGTTAGGGTTTGAGTTTAGGGTTAAGGTTACTGTTAGTGTTAGGGTTAGGGTTATGGTTAGGGGTGTGGGGTTAGTGTTAGGGTTAGGGTTAGGGTTAGGACTTAGGGTTAAGGTTAGTGATTTGTTGATAGAGTTCGGCTTAGGTTTAGGGTTAGGGTTTACTGTAGGTGTCAGGGTTAGGTTTTAGGTGTTAGGTTAAGGTTTCGGTTAGGAATTAGGGTGAGGGTTAGGCTTACGGTTTAGTGGTTAGTGTTAGTTTTACAGTTAGGTTTACGGTTAGTGTTTAAGGTTAGGGTTAATGTTAGGGTTTAGCGTAAGGTTTACGGTTAGGGGTTTAGGACTAGGGTTTGGGTGGTAGTGTAAGGTTTAGACTTAGGGTTACGGTTAATGTTTAGTGATTAGGGTTAGAGTTAGGGTTAGTGATAGGATATAGGTTTAGGATTTAGGGGTTAGGGTTACGGTTAGGTTTAGGATTTAGGGTTAGGTTTAGGGTAGGTTTAGTGTTAAGTTTAGGGTTAGATTTTTGGTTTAGGGTTTACGGTTAGTGTTTTGGGTTAGGGTTTGGGTAAGGGTTTAAAGTTGGGTTAGGGGTAGAGTTTTCGGGTCGGGTTAGGGTTAGGGTTTAGGTTTAGGGTTGGGGTTAGGGTTAGGGTTAGCGTTACTATTAGGTTTAGTCTTAGAAGAGGTTTAGGTTTAGGGTTAGCATTAGAATAGGGTTAGGATTTGTTTTAGGGTTTTAGGGTTAGGGTTAGGTTAGGTTTAGGGTTAGGGTTAAGGGTTAGATTTAGGGATAGGGTTAGTGTTAGAGTTAGTGTTAGGGTTGGGGTTAGGGTTAGGGTTAGGGTTAGGGTTGGGTTCGGGTTAGGGTTAGTTTAGGGTTAGGGTTTAGAATTTAGGGTTAGTGTTAAGGGTAGGGGTCGGGTTTAGGGTTTAGGGTTAGGGTTAGGATTTAGAGTTAGGGTTAGGTTAGGGTTAGGGTTAGTGTTAGAGTTGTGGTTAGGTTTACGGTTAGGGTTAGGTATAGGGTTGTGGTAGCTTTATGTTTAGGGTTGGGGTTGTTGTAAGGGATAAAATTAGGGTTAGCATTACTGTTACGGTTAGGGTTAGAAGTGGTTTAGGTTTAGGGTTAGGGTTAGAGTTAGGTTACTGTTAGGGTATGGTTAGGGTTAGGGTTGGGGTTAGGGTTAGGTTTAGGGTTAGGTTTATGGGTTATGGTTAGTTTTGGGTTATGGTTAAGGTTAGGGTTAGTTTTTACAGTTAGGGTTAGGGATAGGGATTAGGGTTTAGGGATACAGTTAGGGTTAGCGTTAGTGTTAGGATTAGGAGTAGGGTTAGGGTTAGGGATAGGTTTAGAGTTAGTGTTAGACGAGTTAGGATTAGGGTTAGGGTTAGGGTTGTGTTAGGGTTAGGGGTAAGGATAGGGTTAGGGGTAGGGGTAGGTTTATTGTTAGAGTTAGACGAGTTAGGGTTATGGTTAAGGTTAAGATTAGGGATAGGTTTAGGGTTAGGGTTCAGGGTTTTGTTAGGTTTAGGGTAAGGATTAGGGCTAAGGAGAGGGTTAGGTCTAGGGCTGGGGCTAGGGTTAGTGTAAGGGTTAGGATTCAGGGTTAGGGTTATGGTTAGGGATAGGGTTAGTGTTACTGTTAGCGTTAGTGTTAGCTTTGGGGTTAGGGTTACGGTTAGGATAAATTGGGGATAGGGTTAGTGTTACAGTTAGGGTTAGGGTTTGGTTAGGGGTAGGGGTAGGGGTAAGAGTAGTGGTATGGATTGGGGTTACGGTTAGAATTTGGGTTAGGGTTGGGTTATGGTTAGTTTCAAGGTTAGGGTTTAGGGTTTAGGGTTAGGGTTAAGGGTAGGGGTAGGGGTTAGGCCTAAGGATAGGGTTCTGCCTAGAGCTAGTGCTAGGGATATGGCTAGGGCTAGACTATGGTTAGGGTTAGGGTTAGGGTTTAGGGTTAAGGTTAGGGTTAGGTTTCAGAGTTAGGGTTAGAGTTAGAGTTAGTTTAGGGTTAAGGTTAGGGTTATGGTCAGGGTTTAGGGTTAGGGATAGTGTTAGTGTTAGAGTTAGGGTTAGTGTTAGGGTTGGGGTTAGGTTAGGGTTAGGATTAGGTTTAGGGTTAGTGTTAGGGTTTGGGTTAGCGTTAGGGTTAGGGTTAGGGTTTGGTTAGGGGTAGGGGTACGGGTAGGGGTAAGGCTAGGTGTATGTGTGCGGGTAGCGTTAGGTTTAGGGTTAAGGTAGGTTTAGGTTTAGGGCTAGGGTTAGAATAGGGTTAGGGTTAGGTTAGAGTTAGTGTATGGTTAGGTTTATGATTGGGGTTGGGGTTACGGTTATGGTTAGGGTTAGGGTTAGGTTTGAGTTATGGTTAGGGTTAGGATTAGTGTTTAGGGTGAGGGTCAGCCTAAGGGATTAGGGGTTAGTGATAGGGTTAGGATTAGGGTTAGTGTTAGGATTAGGGGTAGGGGTTAGCTTAAGGGTTAGGTTTAGGGTTAAGGTTAGACGAGTTAGGCTTAGGCTTAGGGTTGGGTTAGGATTAGGGTTAGGGTTAGTGTTTAGAGTTAGGGTTAGGGTTAGGGATTAGGGTTTAGGGATTGGGTTAAGGTTAGGGTTAGTGGTGAAGGGTCGGGATAGGGTATGGGTTGAAGTTAGTGTTAGGTTTAGGATTGGGTTAGGGTGAGTGTTAGGGTTAGGGTTTAGGGTTAGGTTTATTGTTAAGTTAAGGGTAGGGTTATGGTTTAGGATTAGGGTTAGGAATAGGGTTAGTGTTAGTGTTAGGGGTTAGGTTTAGGTTTAGGTTTAAGGTTAGGGTTAGTGTTAGGGTTAGCATTAAGGTTAGGGTTAGGTTTGGTTAGGATTAGGGATAGGGGTAAGGGTAGGGGTATGGGTTGGGGTTAGGGTTATGTTTTGGGTTAGGGTTGGGTTAGGGTTAGTTTTAGGGTTTCGTGTTTAGGGTTAGAGTTTAGTGTTAGGGTTAGGGTTAGCATTACTCTTAGGTTTAGGGTTAGAAGAGGTTTAGGGTATGATTAGGGTTAGGGTTAGGGGCTAGGCTTAGTGTTAGGGGTTAGGGTTAGGTTTAGGGTTTAGGGTTTAGGATTAGGGGTAGGGGGTAGCGGTATGTGTCGAGGTTTGGGTTAGGGTAAGGGTTGGGTTAGGGTTACGGTTAGGGTTTAGGGATAGGGTTAGTGTTAGTTTTAGTGTTAGGGTTAGTGTTAAGGTTGGTTTAGGGTTATCGTTAGGGTTATGGTAAGGGTAAGGGTTGTTTTACGGTTAGGGGTAGGGGTAGGGGTAATGGTATGGGTATGGGTTGGGGTTTGGGTAGGGTTAGGGTTAGGGTTAGCATTACTCTTAGGGTTAGGTTTAGAAGAAGTTTTGTTTAGGGTAAGGTTTAGGGTTAGGGTTAGGGGTTAGGGCTAGTGTAAGGTTTTAGGGTTAGGGTTAGGGTTCTGGTTAGGTTAATGTTAGGGTAAGGGTTAGGGTTAAGGTTTATGGTTACGGTTAGGGTTAGAGGATTTGCTTAGGGTTAGGGTTAGGGATAGGGTAAAGGTTAGGGATAGGGTCAGGGTTAGGGTTGGGTTTGGCGTTAGGGTTAGGGTTAGGTTAGGGTTAGGTTTAGGGTTAGCATTACTCTTAGGTTAGGGTTAGGGTTAGGGTTAGGGTTAGGGTTGGGGTTAGGTTTAGGGTTAGGGTTAGTGTTTAGGATTAGGGTTAGGGTTAGGGTTAGGGTTACTGTTAGGGTTAATGTTAGGGTTAGGGTTAGTGTTAGTGTTAGAGTTTAGGGTTTAGTGATAGATTTAGGGTAAGGGAAATGGTTAGGGTTAAGGTTAGGGTTAGGGTTGGGTTAGGGTTAAGGGTAGGGGTTGGGCAGGGGTTGATGTTTTATTTAGTGTTAGGTTTAGAGTTATGTTTGGGTTAGGTTTAGGGTTTGGTGTTTAGGCTTAGGGTAAGGGGTTAGGTTTAGGGCTAGGGCTGAGGCTAGGGCTTGGGCTTGGGTTAGGGTTAGTGTAAGGGTTTTGTATAGTGTAAGGGTTAGGGGTTAGGATTAGGGCTAGGGTTAGGAATAGGGCTAGGGATAGTCCTAGCGCTAGGGCTAGGGCTAAGTCTCTGGCTATGGTTAGTTTAAGGGTTAGGGTTTAGGGTTAGTGTTAGGGTTAGGGTTTAGGGTTAGGGTTGGGTTTGGTGTTAGGGTTAGTGTTAAGGTTAGCGTAACTGTTAGGTTGAGTGTAGAAGTGGTTTAGGTTTAGCGTTAGCATTAGAATAAAGTTAGGGTTAGGTTTAGGGTATTAGGGTTAGGGTTAGGTTAGGGATAAGGTTAGGGTTAAGGTTTAGTGTTACGTTTAGGGTTAGTGTTAGGATTAGGGGCTAGGGTTACATTTAGGGGTTAGGAGTAGGGGTATGGGTAGGGGTATGGGTTGGAGCTAGGGTTAGGGTTAGGATTGGGTTAAGGTTAGTGAAAGGGTTAGAATTTAGGGTTAGTATTAGGGTTAGGATTAGTTTTAGGGTTAGGGTTAGGGTTAGGGTTTAGGGTTAGGGTTAGGGTTAGGTTTAGGGTTTAGGGTTAGGGGTTAATATGAGGGGTTAGGGTTAGGTTTAGGGTTAGGGTTTAAGGTTATTGTTAGGGTTAGTGTTAGTGTTATGGTTAGGGTTAATGTTGGGGTTAGGCTTAGGGTTAGGTTTAGGTTTAGGGTTAGGGTAAGTTTAGGTTTAGGACTGGGGTTGGGGTTAGGGATAGGATAAGGGTTAGGGTTAGGATTAGGGTTAGGGTACAGTTAGGGTTAGGGTTAGAAGAGGTTTCGGTTTAGGGTTAGGGTTAGAATAGGGTTAGGGTTGGGGTTATGGTTAGGGTACGGTTAGAGTTATTGTAGGGGTTGGGGTTAGGGTTTGGGTTAAGGTTAGTGTTAGGGTTAGTCTTAGGGTTAGAGTTTAGGGTTTAGTGATAGGGTTAAAGGTAGAAGTAGGGTTAGGCCTAAGGAAAGGGTTAGGCCTAGGGCTAGTGCTTGGGGTAGGAGCTGAGGCCTAGGCTAGGGTTAGGTTTAGGGGTTAGGGTTTAGGGTTAGGGTTAGGTTTTGAGTTAGAGTTAGGGTTCGGGTTAGTGTTAGTGTTAGGGTTGGGGTTAGGGTTACAGTTAGGATTAGGTTTAGCGTTAGTGTTAGGGTTAGGTTTACTGTTAGGGTTAGGGTTAGGGTTTGGTTAGGGTTAGTGGTAAGGGTAGGAGTAAGGGTAGGGGTATGGGTTGCGGTTAGGATTAGGGTTTGGGTTAGGGTTGGGTTAGGGTTAGGATTTGTTTTAGGGTTAGCGTTTAGGGTTTAGGGTTAAGGTTAAATGTAGGGTTGGGTTAGGCCTAAGGATTGGGTTAGGGCTAGGGCTAGTGCTAGGGGTAGGGCTAGGTCTAGGTTAGGTTTAGGGTTAGGGGTAGGGTTAGGGATAGGGTTAGTGTAGTGTTAATGTTAGGGTTGGGCTTAGATTTATGGTTAGGGATAGGTTGAGGCTTAGGGTAGGTTTAGGTTTAGGGTCGGTTTGGGGTTTGGGATAGGATTAGGGTTAGTATTACTGTTAGAGTTAGGGTTAGAAGAGATTTAGGTTTAGGGTTAGGGTTAGAATAAGGTTAGGGTTAGGGGTAGGTTAGAGTTAGGGTATGTTTAGGGTTAGGGTTGGGGTTGTGGTAAGGGTTAGGGTTAGGGATAGGGGTTAGGGTTAGGTTTGGATTATGGTTAGGGTTAGGGTTAATGTTTAGGGTTAGGGTTAGGGTTAGGGATTAGGGTTTAGTGATAGGGTTAGGGTTAGGGTTACTCATAGGATTAGTGGTAAGGTAAGTGTTGGACGAGTTAGGGTTAGGGTTGAGGTTAGGTTTAGGGTTGGGTTAGGGTTAGGGGTATGGATAGGTTTAGGGGTAGGGGTAGGTTTAGGGTTTGGGTTAGACCAGTGAGGATTTGGATAGGGTTAGGGATAGGGTTAGGGTTATATTTAGGGTTAGGGTTAGAGTTACGGTTAGGGTTAGGGTTAGGGTTAAGGTTAGGGTTCGTTTTAGGGTTACAGTTAAGGCTTGTGTTAGAGTTAGGGGTTAGGGTTAGATTAGTGGTTACGGTTAGGGTTCAAGGTAGGGGTAGGGGAATGGGTTGGGGTTAGGGTTACGGTTAGGTTTAGGGTTTGTAAGGATTTGGATTAGGGTTCATGTTTAGCGTTAGGGTTACCGTTAGGGTTTAGTGATTAGTGATAGAGTTAGTGTAAGGGTTTGGGTTAGGGTTAGGGTTAGAGTTGGTATAGCATTAGGTTTAAGGTTTAAGGTTTACGGTTAGGATTAAGGTTAGGGTTTAGGGTCAGGTTTTGGTCAGGGTTAGGGTTAGGGGTTAGGGGTAGGGGTAGGGTTAGATGTAGGGGTATGTGTTGGGGTTTGGGTTAGGGTAAGGTTAGGGTTGGGTTAGGGTTAGCGTTAGGGTTCATGTTTAGGGTTATGTTTAGGTTTATGGTTAGGGTTAGGGTTTGGGTTAGAGCTAGGGAGAGGGTTAGGTCTAGGGATAGTGCTAGGGCTAGGGCTAAGGCTAAGTCTAGGGCTAGGGTTAGTGTTAGAGTTAGGGTTCAGGTTTAGGGTTATGGTTAGTTTTAGGGTCAGATAGGGTTAGGTTTAGACTTGGGTTATGGATAGGGTTAAGGTTTAAGTTTTAGGGTTAGGGTTAGGGTTTAGGGTTAGGATTTGGGTCAAGGTTAGGGTTAGGGGTTAGTGTTACGGGTAGTGTTAGAGGTAGGGGTATGTGTTGGGGTTTGTGTTAGGGTTAGGGTTAGGGTTGGGTTAGGGTTAGGGTTCAGGATTTAGGGAGAGGGTTAGGGTTAGGTTTAGGGCTAGGGAGAGCTTTAGGGCTAGGGCTAGTGCTAAGGCTAAGGCTAGGGCTAGGGCTAAGATTACTGTAAGGGTTAGGGTTCAGGGTTAGGGTTATGGTTAGGTTTATGGTTAGGGTACGGTTAGAGATTATGGTTTAAGGATAGGGTTAGGGATAGGGTTAGGGGTTAGGGTTATGGTTATGATTAGTTTTGGGCTATGTTTAGGGTTAGGGTTAGTGTTTAGGGTTAGGGTTAGGGTTAGGGAATAGGGTTTAGGGATAGGGTTAGGGTTAGGTTTAGGTTTAGGAGATAGGGGTAGGTGTAGGGGTATGTGTTGGAGTTAGGGTTAGGGTTAGTGTTAGGGTTAGGATTTAGGGTTAGGGTTAGGGTTAGGTTAGGGTTAGGGTTAGGGTTAGGGTTTAGGGTTAGGGTTAGTGTTTAGGGTTAGGGTTAGTGTTAGGGTTAGTGTTAATGTTAAGGTTAGTGTTAGGGTTAGAGTTAGGGGTAGGGGTAGGTGTGAGGGGTATCTGTTGGGGTTTGGCTTAGGGTTAGGATTGAGTTAAGGTTAGTGAAAGGGTTAGAATATAGCCCTAGCATTAACCCTAACCCTAATGCTAACCCAACCCTAACCCTAACTGTAACCCTAACCTCAATCCCTAACTCTACCCTTAACCCTAACCCTAACCCTTTCCCAAAACCCTGATCCCTAACCCTCAATCTGATCCTAAACACTAACCCTAACCCTAACCCTAACACTAACCATAACCCTAAACCCTAACCTCTAACATTAACTCAAAATCTAACACTGAACCCTAACCCTAACCCTAACCCTATCTCTAACTGTAACCATAACCCTAACACTAACCCTAACCCCTAACCCTAACCCTAACCCTAACCCTAACACTAACTCGTCTAAACCTAAACATAACCCAACCATACCTCTACCCACACTCTTAACCCTAAACTTAACCCAAAACTACCCCTACACCTAACCCTAACCTAAACCTAACCCAACCCTACCCCTACCCTAACGTTAACCCGAAAACTCACCCAACTCTAACCCTAACCCTAACCCTAATACTAACCCTAAAACTTAACCCTAACCCTAACCTTATTCTAAACCTAACCCTAAACTTAAACCTCTTCTAACCCTAACCCTAACAGTAACGCTAACCCTAAACAAACCCTAACCCCAACCCCAACCCTAACCCTAACCCAACCCTAACCATAACCCTAAGACTAACCCCTAACCCTAAACTCTATCCCTCATCCTAAACCTAACAATAACCCCTAACCCTAACCGAAAGCGTAACCCTAACCATAACCGTAAACATAAATATAAACCTGACTCCTAACCTTAAGAGTAACTCTAACCCTAACACTAATTCTAACCCTAATCCTAAACTCTAACACTAACCCTAAGACTAAACCCTACCCCTAACCATAACCCTAACCTAACCCCAACCCAACCCTAACCCTAACCTTAACCCTAACCCTAACCCCAAACCGTACCACTTCCCCTATCCCTACCCGTAACCCTAACCCCAAACCCTAAACCTAATCTTAGCCCTAACCCTATCCCTAGAACTATCCGTACCCCAATACTAACCCTAACCCTAACCCAACCCTAACTCTAACCCTTACCTTAGCCCTAACCCACCCTAACCCTAACCTTAACCTAACCCTAACCCTAAACCTAAACCTCTTCTAACCTTAACCCTAACAGTAAGCTAACCATAACCCTAACCCTAACCCAAACCTCAACTCTAAACCTAACCCTACCCTAACATTAGCCCTAATCCTATTCTAACCCTAACCCTAAATCTAAACTTCTTCTAACCCTAACCCTAACAGTAACACTAACCCTATCCCTAACCCTATTCCCAAACACAACCCTAAGCCTAAACATACCCTAACCCTAAACCTAAACCTAACCCTAACACTAAGTCCAACCCTAACCCTAACAAAAACACTAACAATAACACAAACCCAATCCTTAACCCTAAATCTAAAACTAACCTTAACCCTAAACCTAACCCTAACCCCTAATGCTAACCCTAACCCTAAAACCTAACCCTACCCTAAACTCTTCACCCTAAACCTAAACCTAACCTTAAATCCTAAACCTAAACCTAACCCTAACCCTAAACATTAACCCTAACACTAACCTTAACCCTAAACTCTACAACCTAACCCTAACCCTAATCCAACCATAACCCTAACCCTAAACCTAACCAGAAGTCCTAACCCTAACCCTACCCCTAACCCTAACCTTAAACTTAACCCTAACCCTAGCCCTAGCACTATCCCTAGCTCTAACTCTAGCTGTAGCCCTAACCCTAATCCTAACCCTAGACACTAAACCCTAAACCCTAAACCCTAACCTTAACCCTAACCCTAACTCTAACCCCCAGCCATACCGCTCCCTACCCCTACACATAACCCTAAACCCTAACACTAAACCTAATCGTAGCCCTAACCCTATCCCTATCCCTAACCCTAAACCTAACCCTAAGCCTAAACCCTAAAACCTAACACTAACGCTAGTCCTAACCCTAAACCTAACCCTAACCCTAAATCCTAAACCTAAACCTAACCCTAACCCTAAGCACTAACCCTAATTCTAACCTTAGCACTAGCCGTAGCCCTAGCCCTAGCACTAGCCCTTACCCTATCCCTATCCCTAGACCTAACCCTAACCCTAAATCTAAACTTCTCCTAACAATTTCCCTAACAGTAAAACTAACCCTAGCCCTAAACCTAAACCCAACCCCAACCTTAACCCTAAACATAACCTAACCCTAAACCTAACCCTAAACCTAACACTAAGCCCAACCCTAACCCTAACACTAACACTAAAACTAACCCTAACCTTAACCCTAAATCTAAAACTAAACTTAACCCTAACCCTAACCCTAATCTCTAACGCTAACCCTAACTCTAAAGCCTAACATTAACACTAACCCTAACTCTAAACTCTACACCCTAACCCTAACCCTAACCTTAAATCCTAAACCTAAACCTAACCCTAACCATAAAACCTAACCCTAACACTAACCTTAACCCTAAACTCTACACCCCTAACCTTAACCCTAATCCTAATCCAACCATAACCCTAACATTAAACCTAAACAAAAGTCCTAACCCTACCCCTACCCCTACCCCTAACCTTAACCCTAACCCTAACCCTAGCCCTAGCACTATCTCTAGCTCTAACCCTATTCCTAGCCCTAACCCTAACCCTAACCCCAACCATAACCCTAATCCCTAAACCCTAACCTTAACCCTAAACCTAACCCAACCCTAATGCTTACCCTAACCCTAACCCCTTGCCATACCACTTCCCCTAACCCTACTCCTACCCCTACACGTAACCTTAACCCCTAACCTAACCCTAACACTAGCCCTAACCCTAAACCTATCCCTAAACCTAACTCTAACCCTAACCCTAACCCTAAGCCTTAACCCTAAACCCTAACACTAACGCTAACCCTAACCCTAACACTAACACTAAGCCCAACCCTAACCCTAACACTAACACTAAAACTAACCCTAACCTTAACCCTAAATCTAAAACTAAACTTAACCCTAACCCTAACCCTAATCTCTAACGCTAACCCTAACTCTAAAGCCTAACATTAACACTAACTCTAACTCTAAACTCTACACCCTAACCCTAACCCTAACCTTAAATTCTAAACCTAAACCTAACCCTAACCCTAAACACTAACCCTAACCCTAACCTTAGCACTAGCCGTAGCACTAGCCCTAGCACTATCCCTTAACCTATCCCTAGCTCTAGCCCGAACCTAACCATAACCCTAAAACCTAAACCCTAACCCTAACCCTAAACCCTAAACCCTAACCCTAAACCCTATACCCTAACCTTAACCCTAACCCAAATGCAAACTCAACCCTATCCCTAACCCTAACACTTATCCTACACTGAAACCATACCCCTACACCTTACCCTACCCATAACCCTAAACCTAACACAACCCTAACCCTAACCATAAACCTAACCCTATCCCTAAACCCTAACCCTACCCCTACCCCTAACTCTAAACACTAACCCTAACCCTAACCCTAACCCTAACGTCAACCCATAAACCTACCCCTACCCTAACCGTAACCCTAACCCTATCCATAGCGCCAGCCCTAAACCTAGCTGTAACCCTAACCCTAACCATAACCCAACCCTAATCATAACCCTACTTCTATCCCTAACCCTAACCCTAAACACTGAACCCTAACCCTAACCCTAACCACAACCCCTAACATACCCTTCCCTCAACCTTAACCCTAAACCTAAGCAATGAACCTAACCCTAATCCTAAACCCTAACTCTACCCCTAAAGTAAACTTAACCCTAAATTCAAAATCCTAACTCTAACCTTATTCTAACCGTAACCCTAATCTTAAACCTCTTCTACCCTAACCTTAACAGTAACATTAACCACAACCCCAACCCTTCTCCTATCTCTAAGCCTAAACCTAACCGTAGCCCTAGCCCTAGCCCTAAACCTAACCCCTAACCCAACCATAACACTAACCTTAACTCTATCCCTCACCCTATGCCTAAACCATAAACCCTAACCATAACACTAACCCTAAAACTAACGCTAATGCTAACCCCAAAGCCAACCCGAAACCTAACCCTACCCTAACCCTAAACTTAACCCTAACCCTAACCCTAACCAATAATGCTAACCCTAACCCTAAAGCCTAACCCTAACCGGAACACTAACCCTAACACTAACTCTAAACACTAAACCCTAACCTTAACCCTAACCCTAACCCTAATCTCACCCTAACCCCAACCTTAGCCCTAACCCTAATCCCAAGCCATACTCCATCCCCTATCCCTGCCTTTAACCCTAACACCAAACCCTAAACCTAACCCCAGACCTAACACTACCCCTAGCCCTAACCCTAACCCAATGCTAACCCTAACCCTAACCCAACACTAACTCTAACTCTTCCCTTAGCCCTAACTCTACCCTAACATTAACCGTAACCCTAACCTAATCCTAATCCTAAATTCTAAATGTTAACTTTAACCCTAATACCCTAAACCTAAACCTAACCTTATTCTAACCCTAACCCTAAACCTAAATCTCTTCTAAACCTAACCTTAACAGTAAAGCTAACCTTAACCCTAACCTTAACCCAAACCCCAACTCTAACCCTAACCCTATCCTAACCTTAACCCTAACCATATTATAACCCTAACACTAAATCTAAACTTCTTCTAACCCTAAACCTAACAGTAACACTAACCGTAACCCTAACTCTAAAGCCAACCCCAACCCTAACCCTAAACATACCCTAAACCTAAACCTAACCCCTAAACCTAACACTAACCCCACCCCTAACCCTAACCCTAAACCTAACCCTAACCCTCACACTAACACTAACACTAACCATAAATCTAATACTAACCTTAACCCTAACCCTAACCCTAAACCCTAACGCTAACCCTAACACTAAAGCCTAACCCTAACACTAAAGCCTAACCCTAACACTAACTCTAACCCTAAACTCTACACCCTAACCGTAAACCTAACCCCAACCCTACCCTAACCCTAACTTAACCCTAAACAACCTAACACTAAACCTAACCCTAACCATAACCATAACCAATAATGCTAACCCTAAACATAAAGCCTAACCCTAACCGGAACCCTAACCCTAACCCTAACCCTAAACATAAACCCTAAACCATAGCACTAACCCTAACCCAACCCTAACCCTAACCCTTACCCTAACCCTAACCCCAAGCCATACACCTTCCCCTATCCCTACCCATAACCCTAACCCCAAACCCTAAACCTAACCCCAGCCCTAACCCTATCCCTAGCCCTACCCCTACCCCAATACTAACCCTAACCCTAACCCAACCATAACTCTAACCCTAACCTTAGCCCTAACCCTCCCTAACCCTAACACTAACCTAACCCTAAACCTAAATTCTAAAAGCTAACTGTAATCCTAATACCCTAAACCTAACCCTAACCCTATTCTTACCCTAACCCTAAACCTATACCTCTTCTAACCCTAACCCTAACAGTAAAGCTAACCATAACCCTAACCCAAACCCCAACTCTAACCCTAACCCTACCATAAACTTAACCCTAACCCTATTCTAACCATAACCCTAAATCTAAACTTCTTCTAACCCTAACCCTAACAGTAACACTAACCCTTAACCCTATCCCTAACCCCAACCCCAACCCTAACCCTAAACATACCCTAACCGTAAACCTAACCCTAACCCTAACTCTAACCCCAATCTTAAACCTAAGCCTAACCCTAAATCTAACATTAACCTTAACCGTAACCCTAACCCTAACCTCTAAAGCTAACCCTAACCCTAAAGCCTAAGCCCAACACTAACCCTAACCATAAACTCTACACTCTAACCCTAACCCTACAATAACCCTAAATCCTAAACCTAAACCTAACCCTAACCCTAAACCCTAACCCTAGCACTAACCTTAACCGTATACTCTACACCCTAACCCTATCCCTAACCCTAATCCAACCATAACCCTAACCCTAACCCTAACCAGAAGGCTACCCCTACCCCTACACCTACCCCTAATCCTAACTCTAAACTTAAGCCTAACCTTAGCCCTAGCACTATCCCTAGCTCTAACCCTAGCCCTAGCCCTAACCCTAAACCTAACCCCTAACCCTCAACCCTAACCTTAACCCTAACCCTAACCCAACCCTAACCCTAACCCAAACCATAACCACTAGCCATACCGTTTCCCCGTCCCCTACACCTACCCCTACACATAACCCTAACCCCTAGCCCTAACCCTAACCCTAGCCCTAACCCTATCCCTAACCCTAACCCTAACCCTAAACCTAACCCTAACCCTAAGCCTAAACCCTAAAACATAACACTAATGCTAACTCTAACCCTAATCTTAACCCTAAATTCTAAATCTATACCTAACCCTAACTCTAAACACTAACCCTAACCCCAACCTTAGCACTAGCCGTAGCCCTAGGTCTAGCACTAGCTCTTACCCTATTCCTAGCCTTAGCCCTAACTCTAACACTAAACCTAACCCTAACACTAAACTCCATACCCTAACCTTAACCCTAATAAAACGCTAACCCAAACCTATCCCTAACCCTAACCCTCACCCCTACACTCAAACCGCGCTCCTACCCCTTACCCTACCAGTAACCCTAAACCTAACACAACCCTAACCCTAACCATAAACCTAACCCTATCCTTAAACCCTAAACCTAACCCTAACTCTAAACACTTACCCTAACCCTAATGCTAACACAACCCTAACCCTAATGCTAACCCTCACCGTAACCACCTATAGTAACACTAACCCTAATCCTAACCCTAAGTCCTAACCATAACTCTAACCCTTTTCTAAACCTAACCCTAAACCTAAACCCTAACAATAATGCTAACCCTAAACCTAACCCTAACCCCAACCACAACCTTAACCCTAACTCAACCCTAACCATAACCATAACACTAACCCTAACTCTAACCCCTAATCCTAACCTTAACCCTAACCCAAACCATAACCGTAACCGTAACCCTAACCCTAACTCCTAACCCTAAGGTAACCCTAACCCTAACACTAATCCTAACCCTGACCCTAAACTCTAACACTAACCGTAACCCTGAACTCTAACCCTAAACCTAACCCTGCCCTAACCCTAACCCTAACCCTAATGCTAACCCTAAACCCTAAAAACTAACCAAAATAGTAACCCTAACCCTAACCCTATAACCTAACCCTTACCCTAACCTAGCCCTAGCCCTAGCCCTAGTACTAGCCCTAGCTCTGACCCAGCCATAGCCCTAACCTTAACCCTAACCCTAACCCTAAACCCAACCCCAACCCTAACCATACCCTAATCCTAAACTTAACCCTAACCATAGACCTAGCCCTAAACCTAGCTCTAACCCTATCCCTAGTCCTAAACCTAAACCTAACCCTAACCCTATCCCTAAAACCTAACCCTAATGCTAACCCTAACACTAACCCAACCCTAACCCTAAACCTAACCCTAACCCCAACCCATACCCCTTCCCCTACACCAAAACCTACTGCAACCCATAACCCTAACTCCTAACACTAACCCGAACGCGTAACGCTAAAACTAACCCTAAGCCTAAACCTCTTCTTACCCTACAAAAGAGTAACGCTAACCCTAACCCTAACCCCAACTCCAACCCTAACCCTAACCCTACCCTAACCCCAACCCCAACCCTATCACTAAACCTAACACTAGCCCTAGCCCTAGCCCTAAACCTAACCCTAACCCTAACCCAACCCTAACATTAACGCTAACTCTATCCCTCACCCTATCCCTATACCATAAATCCTAACTCTAACCCTAACCCTAACCCTAACCCTAACGCTAACGCTAAACCCAATGCCAAGCAAAACCCTAACCCTACCCTAACCCTAAACTTAATCCTAAACCTAACACTAACCCTAACCCTAACGCTAACCCTAACCAATAACGCTAACCCTAACCATAAAGCCTAACCCTAACCGGAACCCTAACCCTAACCCGAACCCTAAACCCTAACCCTAACCCTAACCCTAACCCTTACCCTAACCCGAAGCTATATACCTTCCCCTATACCTACCCGTAAACCTCACCCCAAACCTAAACCTAAACCTAGCCCCTAACCCTATCCCTAGCCCTAACCCTACCCGAATACTAATCCTAACCCTAAACAACCCTAACTCTAACTCTAAACTTAGCCCTAACCCTACCCCCTAACACTAACCCTAACCTAACCCTAAACCTAAATTCTAAACGCTAACTGTAACCCTAATACCTTAATCCTTACCCTAACCCTATTCTAACCCGAACCCTAAACCTAAACCTCTTCTAACCCTAATGCTAACAGTAAAGCTAACCATAAACCTAACCCTAACCCAAACCCCTACTCTAACCCTAACCCTACCCTAACCTTATCCATAACCCTATTCTAATCCTATCCCTGAATCTAAACTTCTTCTAACCCTAACCCTAACAGTTACACTAACCCTAACCCTAACCCTAAACCCAACCACAACCCTAACCCTAAACATACCCGAACCCTAAACCTAACCATTACCCTAATCCTTACCCTAACCCCAAGCTATACACCTTCCCCTATCCCTACCCATAACCCTCACCCCAAAACCTAAACCTAAACCTTAACCTAGCCCTAACCCTACCCCTAGCCTTAACCCTACCCGAATACTAACCCTAACCCTAACCCAACCCTAACTCTAACCCTAAACTTAGCCCTCACCCTACCCTAACCCTAACCTAACCCTAAACCTAAATTCTAAACGCTAACCGTAACCCTAATACCTTAATCCTTACCCTAACCCTTTTCTAACCCTAACCCTAAACATATACCTCTTCTAACCCTAATGCTAACAGTAAAGCTAATCATAACCCTAACCCTAACCCAAACCCCAACTCTAACCCTAACCCTACCCTAACCTTATCCATAATCCTATTCTAACCCTAATCCTGAATCTAAACTTCTAACCCTAACCATAACAGTAACACTTACCCTAACCCTAACACTAAACCCAACCCCCAACCCTAACCCTAAACATACCCTAACCCTAACACTAAGCCCAACCCTAACCCTAACCCTAACACTAACTCTAACGTTAACCCTAACCCTAAATCTAACACTATCCTTAACCCTAACCTTAACCCTTACCCCTAACGCTTACCCTAACCCTAAAGCCTAACTGTAACACTAACCCTAACCCTAACCCAAAACTCTACACCTTAACCCTAACCCTAAACCCTAACTCTAACACTAATCTTAAGCCTAAACTATATACCCTAACCCCAACCCTAACCCTAATTCATACATCACCCTAAACCTAAACCTAACCAGAAGTCCTAACCCTACCCCTACCATTAAACCTAACCCTAAACTTAACCCTAACCCTAACCCTAGCCCTAGCACTATCCCTTGCTCTAACCCTATGCCTAGCCCTAAACCTAACCCTAACTCTAACCCTAACCCTAAACCATAAACCCTAACCTTAACCCTAACCCTAACCCAACCCTAACCCAAACCCTAACCCTAACCCCTAGCCATACCACTTCCCCTACCCCTACCCCTACACATAACCCTAAACCCTAAACCTAACCCTAACCCTAGCCCTAACCCTATCCCTAGCCCTATCCCTAACCTGAACCCTATCCCTAAGCCTAAACCCTAAAACCTAACCCTAATGCTAACCCTAAACCCTAAAAACCTAACCATAATCTTAACCCTAACTCTAACCCTAAACTCTAAATCTTACCCCTAATCCTAGCCCTAGCCCTAGCACTAGGCCCAGATGTAACCCTAGCCATAGCCCTAACCCTAACCTAAGGCTAACCTTAAACTCTTACCCTAACCCTAACCCTGAACTCTAACCCTAACACTAACCTTAGCTCTAGCTGTAGCCCTAGCCTTAGCAATAGCCCTTGCCCTAACCTTAACCTTAGCCCAACCTTAACCCTACCCTAACTCTAACCCTAAACCGTAAACCCTAAACCTAACCCAAAACCTAAACCCTATATCCTAACCTTAACCCTAACCCAACCCTATCCCTATCCCTAACCCTAACCCTACAACCAAACCGTACCCCTAATCTTACCCTACCCATAACCCTAACCCTAACACAACCCTAACCCAAACCATAACCTTAACTCTATCCCTAAACCCTAAACCCTAACCCTAACCCTAACCCTAACCCTAAACACTAACCCTAACCCTAATGCTAACACAACCCTAACCCTAATGCTAACAGTAACCATAACCATCAGTACTAAAACTATCCCTAACCCTAACACTAATCCTAAACTCTAAACCCTACCCCTAACACTAACCCTAAACCAACCCAAACCCCAACCCTAACCCTATCCCTAAACTCTTATCCCAACCCTAACCCTAACCCTAACCCTAAACACTAACCTTAACCCTAATGTTAACACAACCCTAACCCTAACCCACACTAACACTAACCACAACACATAACCCTAACCCTAACTTTAACCTAACCCTAAAACCTAACCCTAACTATAACCCTAGGCCTAGCCCTCAGCCTTAGCACTAACCCTAGCCCTAGCCCTAACCCTAACCCTAAACACTCTACCCCAACCCTAACCCTAAACCTAAAACAACTCTAACCCTAAACCTGTATCCTTAACCCTAACCGTAAACTTAATACCCTAAACTTAACCCAACCCTAACCCTAAACCCAAACCCTAACCCTAACCCTAACCCTAACCCTAACCGAAACTTCTTCTAACCCTAACAGTAACGCTAAACCTAACCCTAACCCTAACCCCAACCACAACCCTAACCTGAACCCTAAACCCTAATCCTAACCCTAAACTAACATTAACCCTGAATCCTAAACCCTAACCATAACCTTAATATCATAAACCTAACCTTAACCCTATTCTAACCTTAACCCTAAACCTAAACCTCTTCTAACCCTAACCAAACAGTAACGTTAACCCTAAACCTAACCATAACCCCAACCACACCCCAACTCTAAACCTACCCTAACCCTAAACCTAACCCCAAACCTAACCGTACCCCTAACACTAACACTAAACCTAACCACAACCTCTGACACTACCCCAATTCTAACCCTCACCCTAACCAAAAGACTAACCCTACCCCAATCCTAACCTTAACCTTAACTAACATCCCTAACCTAATCCTAACCGTAACCCTAACAATAAACACTAAACCCTAACCCTAACCCTAACACAATCCTAACACTACCCCTACCCCTCCCCTACCCCTAACCGTAACCCAATCCCGAACACTAACCCAAAACCGAACCTCTTCAGCCTTACCCTAAGTGTAACGCTAACCCTAACCCTAACCCTAACCTCATCCCCAACCCTAACCCTAACCGTACTTTAACCCTAACCCTAACCCTATTCTAACCGTAACCCTAAACCTAAAACTTTTCTATACCTAACTCTAACAGTAACGCTAAACCTAATCCTATCCCTAACACAAACCCCAACACTAAATCTAAACCTACAGTAACCCTAAACCTTACCCTAACCCTAATCCTTAACCCTAACCCTAACCCCTAATCCTAATTGTAACCCTAATCCTAACCTAAATCTTAAACCTAACCCTACCCCTAATTCTAACCTTAAATCTAACCCTATTGCTAACTCTAACCCTAAACCTAACTGGTCTAACCCCTAAACCTATCCCTACCCAAACACCTACCACATCCAAACCCTAACCCAACCCCTAACCCTTAACCTAACCCTAACCACAACCGCAAACCCTAACTCTAATCCTAACAGTAACCGTAACCCTAACACTATGCATAAACTCTAAACCCTAACCCTAACCCTAAACACTAACCCTATTGCAAACCCTAACCGTAAAACTAACCATAACCGTAACCCTAAACCCTAAACCTAAACCTAACCCTAACCCTATCCGTAAACCTAAACTCTGCACCCTTTCCCTAAACCTAACCCTATACCCTACACCCTAAACCTAACACTAACCTAACTTTAAAACTAACCACAACCTCTTACCCTACCCCTTAGCCTAACCCCTAACCCTAACCATAAACCCTAAACCCTAACACTAACCCTAACCCAATCTTAACACTAACCCTACCCCTATACCTAACCCAAATCCAAACCCTAACCCTAAACTGTACCTCTGTTACCCTTACCCTAAGCATAACGCTAGCCCTAACCCCTAAACCTAAACCGAACCCTAAACCTAACCTTAACTGTACACTAACCCTAACCCTAACCCTAACCCTATTCTAACTGTAACCCTAAACCTAAACCTCTTCTACCCCCAACCCTAACAGTCATGCTAACCCTAATCCTATCCCTAATCCCAACCCCAACACTAAAACTAAACCTACACTAACCCTAAATCTAACCCTAACCCCTAAACCTAACCCTAACCCCAACCACAACCCTAACCCTAACTCAAACCTAATGATAACCCTAACACTAACTCTAACCCTAAACTC